>CM019155.1:98890880-98906050 GCA_009733165.1 Naja naja | reverse complement strand
CGCAGGTGACCTCCCTGGCGGCATAAGCTAACCAGGAGGACACGGTCCAACAAACATGTGGTGGAACTCAGGCGCGCATAATCCCGTCCACTTCATCCTCAGAAACAGGATCGAACTCATCCCAAATCACTGGCCAGACTGCTTGCATCTCGCATCCTCAGACCACTGCAAATCAGAGGACAACCAGCTCGAGTGAGCGATCTTATCCGACAGATATTGGCCAAACTCCTCAGCTCTTCCCGCAACAGGTCGTTTCCCTCCCTGAGCGAAGGAAAGAGCGGGTAACCCAAAACAAGGCGGCGGTGGTTATCTCTGCGGGCAGCTATGAGAGTGGAGATAAGCCTTCGCCCTCTCCTCACCTAGCGAGTAGAATCCTAACATGGGCTCTTAGCTGGGCTCGTCAGCCTGAGGCGGGTGGACCTCCACCTACTCTCTAAGCCCCTCGGCCACGTTTCATCTCCCGGAGCTCCTCCATATACCAAGAGCCAACCGGATCCTGGCGTGTGAGGAGGTGCATGGGGACAAACCTGTGAGGCATCCGATAGCCTGTGCCAAGCAACCACCAGATCTCGGACAGAGCTGTGGGCAAGGAAGGGGAAAAACCCCAGTTCTGCCTGGAACCGCTCCGGGTCCATAGCTCTGGGGCGGAACCACCTAAGTGGCTCCTCTCCCCAGCAGCAGTGGGGGTGGCCTGTTGGAAGACCAGCCGTGGAGGAGATAGTGATCAGACCATGGAGCGGGCAGAGCTGTAGAAATAGCTTGCCCTCTGTCACTCATGCCACTGCTCAGAGACAAAAAGCAGGTCAGAGTATTTCCCCTCATGGGTAGGGCCCTGAATTAATTGGGTCAGGCCCATGGTTTCCATAGTCGCCATGAATTCCTGGGCTAATCCGGCCCGGCCCCTCCCCCAGGGAGGAGGCAGGTTGAAGTCCCCCAAACTACAAGACATGCTTTTGCTGTGTCCCATATATTTTGTAATGAAATCTTTTCTTTTCTGTTCACTTTGAAGAAAAATTCAATTTCTTTTTCTTTTGTTTTAATATTCTTTATCTTTTAGTATCAATGGATTCAATGTCCATAGGTGGATGGAAGAACAGTGATGATACTGATAAACAGTGTCAGGCTTCAATGTTTTCACACTCACCATGAAGCTACGGAATTAACTGAACTGCACGCATGACACGGAATGAACTGAACTGCATGTTGGCTAGGTTAATAAATGACGGAGAGATCGTTGATAAGAACAGCAAAAGCTAGCCAGAAAGCAACAAGTGATGAACTCAGTTGAAATGAAGGATTGTTCATTTCTGCTGTTTACAGTATTAAAGAACATTAGGGGGGAGTAGTTAGATAGATAGGTATGAATGTAGTGGGGAGAAACTCCAGCTGGAGCAAATACTGTTAGAGGGATTGTGATGAAACATTTAAGACAGAAAAGGGAAGTTGTGTCATGCCCCTGGTGGAGACTGACTCCAAGGAAGAGGAAGAACAGCCAACAGGAAGTGGGAGTGTAGCTCCAGAGGTAGTGGAGGAAGATGGGGAGGGGCAGAGGCCGGCTGAGCAATCAGAGGAGAATCCAGATCCATCTCCTCTCTATCCCAGGGCACACAGAGAGGGGAGGATCAGGGAAAAGCATGGTCTACTTGGGAGGAGAGGGCCATGATCATCCTCAGGGCTTACTGGGAGCTATCTATATAAGTTCATAAATGCGTAGTTAGAATTGCTGGAGTCAAGGTTAGTGTTTTAGTTCTAAAGAAGGTTTATCTTGGTTAGCGTTCTTCAATGGATTGACCCTGGTTATCTTCCTGAAGCTGGCAATTATCTATCCTGGTCTATTGAGGAACTTTATTCAATGTGGTTTGTTTTTGGCTTTTGCTGCATTATTGGCTCTTTCAATGTGAACTGTGTTTCTTGCCTTTGAAATGTTATTTTGACTCCTCCACTGTGAACAATTAAACAGTGAAGCCAAGTTGAAGGCGGTAAAGGACTTTTAGTTACGTTTTGGATTTTGTTGTATTTCTGAGATACTCTGGGCCATCACATTTTGATCCCAGCCACCTCTTCAACTTATTTTTGCTTTTTGTGGGGAGACCATGGATCAGCTCAGAGCTGACAACGCCCAGTTAAGCCAGCAAGTGGCTCTTTTGACTGCACAGGTGGCACAAATGCAAGCTGCCCAGCCACGCTGCAAATGCCCAGTGGCAGTGCCAGATAAATTTAATGGTTCATTGGCCCCATTTCCAGCATTTTGGGGGCAGTGCCTGCTTTACATGAGCCTTCAGCCTGAGGACTTTCCCACTGACCGGGATATGGTGGGGTTTTTGATTAGTTTGTTATCAGGCTCTGCAGCATGTTGGGCGACGCCTCTGTAGACCCAGCCAAACCAGGTGTTGGACAATTATGTCGAGTTTTGCCATCAGTTTCAGGCCATGTTTGAGGACCCTGTTCAAAGCCAAACAGCAAACAGATGTTTGAGAGAGTTAGAGGAGGGGCGTGGCTCACTCATGGATTATATTGCTAGTTTTTGAGTGGTTGCCCAGGATGTACAATGGAATGAGGCAGCACTATTGGACCAGTTCCAGGAGGGTTTGTTGTCGGAGCTGGTGAACGAGTTGGCACGCATTGAATGCCCTCACACCCTTCAGGAGCTCATGCATCTGTGTCTTCATATCGAAGCTAGACTTTAGCAGCGATGGGTGCGATGACGGAGGGAGTCTGTATCTGTTTCCAGCAGGATGGTGCCCTTGGTGGAGGTGCCTTTGGAGGAGCCCATGCAGTTGGGGGTTGCCCACCCTCGCCTGTCTCAAGCAGAAAAGGATAGACATCGTCGTGATGGATTATGCCTCTATTGTGGCAATCGAGGACATTTTGCAGCCAAGTGTCCTGTTAAAGACATCCACAGCAGCGACGCCAGTGGTGGCAGGAAATGAGCATCGCTCAGCCTACGGGGGTCTGTAGGTCGGGGTGTAAAGTCCTTAGACCCGCCATCTTCACCAAGCCATCCCTGCCACCTTTGACATCTTCGACATTTCCACCACAGTCGTTATTGGTGAAGCACCTTGTGTTGCCAGCAAGTGTGTTCATGCCTGGTGTGGGAGCGGTGGAGATCCAAGCCTTGGTCAACTCAGGGGCCACAGCCAATTTCATGGATGCTCATTTTGTCGAGCAGTGGTTCATTCCTCAGCAACAGGTGTCCCCGCCAGTAATGGTGGAGACGATTGATGGTCGACCCCTTCGTTCAGGACCTGTGGTTGCTGAAACCAAACCACTTTGCATGCATATTGGGCAGCATGTGGAGGAAGCCGTGTTCTACATTGCCGCAGTGCCTCATTTTCCAGTTGTGCTGGGTTTGGAGTGGTTACAGGCCCATGATCCACAGATTGTTTGGTCATCTGGAGTTGTGCAGTTCCTTGATAGGAAGTGTGCCACCCTTTGCTTGCGCTCCTGTGCAGGGAGTGTGGCTACGCCCATGGACCTGGATCTACCTGAGGAGTTGGTGGACTTTGCCAATGTGTTTGGGGAGAAGGAGGCAGATCAGTTGCCTCCACATAGGGCGTATGACTGTCCAATCAACTCGTTGCCCGATGCGAAATTGCCGGTGGGTCGGATATATGCCCTGTCGGAACTGGAGTTGGCCGCGTTGCGGGATTTTATTGACAAGAACCTCCGGAAAGGGTTTATCCGGCCTTCTACCTCTCCATTGGCTGCACTGGTGCTTTTTGTAAAAAAAGAAATCAGGAAAGCTATGTTTGTGTTGCGATTACTGCAAATTTAGTGCAATCACAGTGAGGGATCGGTACCCGCTTCCTCTCATCCCTGAACTGATTGAGTGGCTTCGTCAAGCTAAGATCTTCACAAAGTTGGACTTGTGTGGGGCCTACAAACTGGTTCGCATTCATGCAGGGGATGAGTGGAAGACAGCTTTCCGGACAAGGTACAGTCATTTTGAGTATACCGTGATGCCTTTTGGATTAACTAATGCCCCAAATGTGTTAATGCATTTCATGCATGATGTTTTCCATGATTTGTTGGATCAATTTGTGGTCATTTATCTAGATGACATTTTGATTTACTCGGACTCCCTGCAGGAACACTAGCAACATGTGCGGCTGGTGTCGAAACGTTTGCATGAATATCACCTGTTTGCTAAGCGTGAGAAGTGCCAGTTTGCACAAACCACGATTGACTTCTTGGGTCATCATATTTCACCTGCCGGAGTGGAAATGGACCCAGAAAAAGTCGAGTCGTTACAGGCATGGGAACCTCCACAGCGGGTTACAGATGTGCAACGACTGTTGGGGTTCGCAAACTACTACTGCATATTTATTCCCCGCTTTGCTGCCTTGACTGCTCCCCTTTCTAATCTGCTCAAGAAGGGGGAGAAATTCCATTGGGGTGCTAAGAAGCAGACAGCTTTCGAGGAGTTGAAGGTCGCCTTTGCTTCTGAGCCTATCCTCAAACACGCTGATCCAGGCCAGCCATTTGTGGTGGACACAGATGCCTCCAATGTGGCGGTTGGTGCGGTGCTCTCCAGGCCTATGCTCCCGCAGGCACCTTGTTCCCGTGCGCTTATTATTCCCGGAAGTTGTCAGCTCCAGAACGCAACTGTACGATTTGGGACAAGGAGTTATTGGCAATTGTTGCTTTTGCGACATCGCGACACCACTGGGAGGGGGCTCATCACCAATTCGGACAGACCATTGCAATTTGGAACACCTACATATAGCTCGGACATTGAACCAGCATCAGGTGAGATGGTCCTTATTCTTTGCTCGATTTGATTTTCGGGTCACCTATGTGCCAAGTGAAGGGAATCAGCGCGCCAATGCCCTATCTTGGAAGCCCGGGTATACCCGAAGGGAGGATAAAATCTTGCCCCGAACAGTGATTCCGTTGGAGCGGTTTGCGGCCACTGAGGAACCTGTGGACCTCCAAGTGAGGATTCAGGAGGCGCAGCGGCAGAACCCATTTGTGGCAGCTTGATGTCGAGAATTGGATGAAAATGGGAGACAAGAGACTCGTTGGGCATATATTGGGGACCTGTTGCAGTTCAGTGATCGCATTTATGTGCCTGGAGGTCCTGTTCATGGCCTTATCCTCCATCAATGTCATGATAATCTGGTGGCGGGACACTTTGGGGTGTTCAAAACACTGCACCTCCTCTGAAGGACATTTTGGTGGACAAGACTTAAATATGATGTGTCGGGATATGTGGCATCCTGTGGGATCTGTCGACAAGCCAAGTATGCTCCTGGTGTGCCCCCTGGTCTCTTGCAGCCCTTGCCCACACCAGAATGATCTTGGGGGGCAGTTTCATTGGACTTCATCAGTGAGTTACTACCATCGAAGGGTGCTACAACCATTTTGGTGGTGGTGGATATGTTGACTAAAATGGCCCACTTTATTCCATGTTCGGGTCTTCCTACGGCCAGGATAACAGCCCAGTTGTTTATCTCCCATGTATTCCGGTTGCATGGATTACCACACCGAATAGTATCAGATCGGGGGGTACAATTTATGGCACGCTTCTGGTAGACCCTACTCATGAAACTGCAGGTTCAGGCATCTCTATTGTCCCTCATCACCACGAAACTGATGGGGGGACAGAGAGAGTGAATGCTATTTTGGAGCAGTACCTCCGCAGTTTCAGCAATACTCAACAAGACAATTGGGTGGAAATGCTGCCAGTGGCAGAATTTGCTTATAATAATGTTCAACATGCATCCACCCATGTGTCCCCTTTCTTTGCTAACTATGGTTTTCATCCACGACTTTTCCCTTTAGCCCCGTCTGATTCCCCAGTTCTGGCAGTGGATATGTTCTTGCAGGAGTAAAAAGCCGTGCACCACATGGTCCGCGATCAACTAGAGAGAGCCAAGGAGGACTATAAATGGTTTGCAGACCGCCATAGTCACGATGTTCTGCCTCTAGCAGTAGGCAATTGGTTTTGGCTCTCTACTCGATACTTACCAACGATGCGGCCATCAAAAAAGCTCGATCACCGTTACTTGGGACCTTTTCTGGTCGAGGCAGTGATCAATCCTGCGGCTTTTTGTCTCTCCCTGCCACGGACCATGTGTATCCATCCTGTTTTTTATCATTCCCTATTAGTCCCTGTATCGACTGACAGCCCGCATAGATCGACTCCCTTATGGCCAGCCCGAGTAGACCCTCGGGGAGAGGAGGAGTACGAAGTGGATAGCATCTGAGATTCTTGCCAGTTGTGGGGCCGAATTCAGAATTTGGTGGGAGAAGAAGCTGAAGACACCAGCCTGAAGATGACGGATGAGATTTCGTCGAAACGTTGCCAAGGTATTCTCAATCTTACACGGGACAAGACCCAAATACACCAAGACCCACATACCTTTACCCGTGAAAATCTACGAAAATATATATATATATATATATATATATATATATATATATATATATATGTATGTATATATTTTAATTACATTTATATGCCGCCCTTCTCCGAAGACTCAGGGCGGCTTACAATTTTTGGGGTACAACCCAGTGTGCTCAGCAACAGCCTTCATTCCATTGTATATGCCTGCTTATTACTAAGCAGCATTTTTACAAGGTCAGCTAATTGCCCCCAACAATCTTGGGTCCTCAATTTTACCTACCCCGAGAGGATGGAAGGCTGAGTCAACCTTGAGCAGGTAAATGATGTAAAAAAGCTACACCTTGCAAAAAGATAATTTTGGTGGCCAGCTATGAGGTCAGAGATAGAAAAATATGTAAAATCATGTCCAATTTGTGCAGTCAATAAAACAAAAGTGGGTAAACCAAAAGGATTATTACAAACAGTTTCTGAATCCTCAAAACCATGGCAAGATATTGGCATGGATTTTATAGTTGAGCTACTGAATCCTAATGGATACAAAGTGATACGGACTGTAATTGATCTTTTTTCAAAACAGGCGCACTTTGTTCCTTGTAAGGGATTGCCCTCTGCTAGAAAATTAGCCGACACATTCATAAAACACATCTATAGATTACATGGAGTTCCTAGGCGGATTATATCGGATAGAGGAGTACAATTTACAGCACAATTTTGGTGGGAATTTGTACACCTAATTGGATCAATGCAAGGTTTATGTAGCTCTTATCATCCCTGCAGAAATGGGGCAGCAGAGAGAGCAAACGCCGCCATTGAACAGTATTTGAGATGCTACATATCATACCAACAAAATGACTGGGTGGATCTTTTACCATATGCTGAAATAGCATATAATAATACTGTACATAATAGTACTGGATTCATCAGTAATCATCTGTGGCCGTTTTTATCTTCCCTATCCTCTGTGTTTTAATTCTTACCATGATACTGGCTTATTCACCTATGGAGTTGCGGGCCTACAGGACTGTTCCCTTGTCCCTAGTATGGTCCGTGGGGGTATCAAGAGCTTACCTTTATGACAGATTGTTAGATCTCAAGAGGTGGCACTGCATGACCAAGGGGGGTAATTTTAAATTGGGTAAAGGGAAATTTAAATTTTTTGCTTCGTTGTCTTAAAGGGTTAGGGAGGGGGGACGGTTGTCTGTCTGGGCATGTAGTTGATCAATTTTCGCCCAGACGGGAAGGAACTCAGTTCAGCCCAACTGGGGATTGCGCTGTGGAGGGGGGGGGGGCCCATCAGACTCCGGAGGCTGAGGTGAGGATGCCGATCCCCAGGGCAATCGGACTTGGTGGGGGATGGAGAGGTGGGGAGTCATATCGTGTGAAGGGAGCACGCCGCTGCTGTTTAAGAGCTGTGGCATGCTCCGACTCCCATGCCTCTGCCCACTCTCCTGGGGATACAGGACTCAGAGGCCCTGGGCTCAGGTTGGTGTATTTTAATGCCAGGTCCGTGGTTAATAAGGCTCCCCTCCTTGGTGAATTAATCAGGGAGGAGGCCGCGGACCTGGCCTGCATCACTGAGACCTGGTTGGGGCCGGAGGGTGGAGTGCCTCTGGTTGATTTGTGCCCCCCAGGTTTTCAGATTTTGCACCAGCCACGAGCTTAGGGGAGGGGTGGGGGTGGTCGCTGTTGTTATTCAGGAGACCTTGATTCCAAGGGAGGTCACCGTTCCGCAGATAGGTGGGTGTGAAGCCCTCCTCTTGAGGTTGGGGCCTGGTGGTTGGTTGGGCCTGTTGCTGATATACCTATCCCCCAACTATGTGGCAACGGCCCTGCCTGGGCTGCTCGATACCCTCTCGGGAGTGGCGGTGGAGTTCCCAAGCCTTTTGGTTTTGGGTGACTTCAACCTGCCCTCCCTGGGGGGGACATCGGGATTGGCCCAGGAGTTCATGGCTTCCATGGCAGCTATGGACCTGACCCAAATAATACAGGCCCCCACACACGAGGGGGGCAACACACTCGACCTTGTTTTTGTCTCAGAACGTTGGCGTAGTGATCTGCGGGTGGGCACCATGAATGTCCAACCTATAGCATGGTCAGATCACTATCTCCTGCGGCTGGTCTTCCAACAAGCGGCCCCACACTGTTGGGATGAGGAGCCACTGAGATGGTTCCGCCCCAGACATCTGATGGACCCTGAAAGGTTCCAGATGGAACTGGGGTTTTTGCCTGCCTCCCTGATCCACAGCTCGGCCGAGGTACTGGCGGCCACTTGGAAACAGGCTGCTACTGAGGCCCTTGACCAAGTTGTCCCCTTGCATCCCCTCACTCACCGCAGATCCCAGACGGCTCCTTGGTTCACGGAGGAGCTTAGGGAGATGAAGCGCCGTAGGAGGGGGTTAGAGAACAGGTGGAGGTCGACCCACTCCGAATCTGACCAAGCCCAGCTAAGAGCCTATATTAGGACTTATATGGTAGCTTTGGGGGCGGCGAAGAGGTCATACCTCTCCGCTCTCATAGTGTCTGCAGACGACCGCCCAGCTGCCCTGTTTGGGGTCACCCGCTCCCTCTTACATTGGGGGATGGGGTTGGATCCTATGCAGGGTAGGGCTGAGGAATTTGATGTATCTGTTGGATAAGATCGCTCAGATTCGGGAGGGGCTGGACTCTAATTTGCAGTGGTCTGAGGAGGAAGGGGCAAGAAGTCTGGCCAATATCATCTGGGCTGAGTTTGATCCTGTTTCCGAGGATGAAGTGGACAGGATTATGTGAAGTTTGAGTTCCATCACATGTTTGTTGGACCCGTGCCCTTCCTGGATGGTGTATGCTGCCAGGGAGGTCACATCGCTGGCTCGGGCAGTAGTCAACGTTAGGGAGGACTCTTTCCCCACCGCCTTGAAAGAGGTGGTGGTGAGGCCCCTCCTGAAGAAGCCTGCCCTGGACCCTGCCATATTGAACAACTTTCGTCCAGTCTCCAACCTTGGTTTTTTAGCGAAGGTTGTTGAGATCGTGGTGGCTCAACAGTTTCCGCTTTTCCTGGAAGAAGCAGACTATCTAGATCCCTATCAATGGGCTTCGGCCGGGGTTCAGTACAGAGGTGGCATTGGTGCACTGGTGGATGATCTCTGGAGGCTGGGACAGGGTTTTCCTCTGTCCTGGTCCTATTAGATCTCGGCAGCTTCGATACCATTGACCATGGTATCTTATTGCGGCGCCTGGAGGGGTTGGGAGTGGGAGGCACTATTCTGCAGTGGTTCTCCTCCTACCTCTTGGGGCGTTCACAATGTCGGTGTTGGCAGGAGAGAGGTTGGCCCCAAGGGCTCTCATGTGTGGGGTCCCAGGGTCGGTCCTCTCGCCCCTCCTGTTCAACATCTATATGAAGCTGCTGGGCGAGATCATCCGGGGTTTTGGGGTGAGGTATCATCAGTATGCTGATGATACCCAGTTATACATCTCCACCCCAAACCAAATCAGTGATGCCCTCTCTGTGATGTCCCGTTGTTTGGATGCGGTACGGATCTGGATGGGCAGGAACAGACTACAGCTCAATCGGGCCAAGACTGAGTGGCTGTGCGTACAGGCATCTCGCTCCAGTGAGTATATTCCACCTTTGGCCATAGGGGGAGAGGTGTTACCCCCTGTGGATAGGGCACGGAACCTGGGGGTTCTCCTGGACTCATGGCTCAGTTTAGAGGAGCAGGTGGGAACCGTGGTCAGGGGGGCCTTTGCCCAGGTTCGGCTGATTCGCCAGCTCCGCCCTTATCTGGATCGAGATGCCCTTCGCATGGTCACTCACGCACTTGTTACATCCCGACTCAACTACTGCAACGCTCTCTATGTAAGACTGCCCTTGCATACTATCCGGAGGCTCCAGCTGGTGCAGAATGCGGCCACGTGGGTTGTGATGAGAGTTTCTCGATACTCCCATGTTACGCCCCTCCTGCGCGAGCTGCATTGGTTGCCGGTTGCCCTCCGGGTGCAATTCAAGGTTTTGACATTAACATTCAAAGTCCTTCATGGCATGGGTCCGGGTACTTGCGGGGCGTCTCCTGCCGATATCAAATACCGGTTAAGCCCTGTGCGAGCACACAGGTTGGGACTCCTTGGGTTGCCGTCCGCATGACAATGTCGGCTGGTGGTGACCCAGGGAAGGGCCTATTCTGTATCGGCCCCCGCCTTATGGAATCAGCTACCCGTTGAGCTCTGGCTGGCTCCCGATCTCTCCTCTTTCCAGTGCGATCTAAAAACCTTGTTGTTTTTACAGGCTGGGCTGGACTGATCTCCTGGGGGAGAGGGTGGGTTTTAAATTCGATTTTAATTCGGTTTTATAGTTGTATTTTGGCTTGTCTAGTTTAATTTCTTTTTAAATAATTTATTGTTCTGTGTTTTTATCTGGAAGCTGTCCCGAGTCCTTTTTGGAGAGTGGCGGCATACAAGTCTAAATGAATGAATGAATGAATGAATGAATGAATGCCATTTGGTTTGCAAGGTGCCCCAGCAGTATTCATGCAATTAATCAATGAAGTTTTGCATGATTATCTCTATAAGGGTGTATTAGTATAAGGGTGTATTTGGGTGATATTTTAATATATTCCAACACAGAGGAAGAACATATCCACCTAATAAGGCAGGTACTCAAGAAATTGTTAGAGCCCAAACTTTATGTAAAATTGTCCAAGTGTGATTTTCACACTAAACAACTGGACTATCTTGAATATCGTATTTCTGAACATGGGATAACAATGGACCCCAAAAGGTGGAGTCTGTTTTACAATGGCAAGCCCCATCCACATGGAAAGAACTTCAAAATTTCTTGGGATTTGCCAACTTTTACCGGCAATTCATACCACGGTTTGCTGATATTGCCTTCCTTTAACTAACCTATTGCGAACTAAAACTACAGGGACTGAGAAACCAAAATCAAGTACTTCGTTATCATGGATGCCACAATGTCAAACTGCTTTCGATAATTTGAAAAATCTCTTCGCTCAAGAACTGGCCCTCAAACATCCTGATACCAGCTTACCGTTTGTTATTCAAGCCGACTCTAGTGATGTGGCAGTAGCAGCTGTTTTGAGACAAAAGAATTCGGCAGGAACATTACAACCATGTGCCTATACCTCTCAAACATTTAATTCCACTGAGCGTAATTGGGCAATTTGGGTGAAAGAGGCATTTGTTGTTTGGTGGGGATTATTTACTTGGAGACATCTACTAGAAGGTGGGCCACACCCTTTTGAGGTGTAGACAGACCACAAGAATTTGGAGGCACTCCAAAATCCATGTCGAATATCTCCTAAACAAGTGCGATGGGCATTGTTTTTTAAATGATTCAACTTTACACTACAATATGTTCCTGCTAGGAAAATTTTTATGGTGGACACCTTATCTCGCCTTCCCCAATACAAGAGTCAATGCGACATTTAATCCAACCCCTTATTTCATGTATGGATCATGTTGAATCATTACGAAATACGATTATGACGGCAGATTTACCTACCATTTTGGCAAATGATCGGTGCTTAATAAGCAATCAGAGCCAAATCAACATGTGAGATAATATAGCCTGGTGAGGAAATAAAATATACTTACCTACCTTATTGAGATCGATAGTGTTTAAATGTTGTCATGATGTTAAACAGGCAGGGCATTATGGGTTTTTAAAAACTTTACACCTTGCAAAAAGATAATTTTGGTGGCCAGCTATGAGGTCAGAGATAGAAAAATATGTAAAATCATGTCCAATTTGTGCAGTCAATAAAACAAAAGTGGGTAAACCAGAAGGATTATTACAAACAGTTTCTGAATCCTCAAAACCATGGCAAGATATTGGCATGGATTTTATAGTTGAGCTACTGAATCCTAATGGATACAAAGTGATATGGACTGTAATTGATCTTTTTTCAAAACAGGCGCACTTTGTTCCTTGAAAGGGATTGCCCTCTGCTAGAAAATTAGCCGACACATTCATAAAACACATCTATAGATTACATGGAGTTCCTAGGCGGATTATATCGGATAGAGGAGTACAATTTACAGCAAAATTTTGGTGGGAATTTGTACACCTAATTGGATCAATCCAAGGTTTAAGTAACTCTTATCATCCCTGCAGAAATGGGGCAGCAGAGAGAGCAAACGCCGCCATTGAACAGTATTTGAGATGCTACATATCATACCCACAAAATGATTGGGTAGGTCTTTTACCATATGCTGAAATAGCATATAATAATACTGTACATAATAGTACTGGATATTCCTCGTTTCAAATTGTACACGGTACCGAATTTGTTCCAATACCGGAATGGCCACATAAACACCAGGAACCAGATACACTGAACACTTGGTCAGACAGTATAAAAAGTACATGGAAGGCAGTACATGTAGCATTAAACAAAGCACAAATGGAATATAGGAAACAAGTGGATAAAAAACAGTCCTCACAAATCCAATATAAGGTGAGAGATTAGGTATATCTCACAACTAAATACATAATTATATAGGACATTTTTCAGTGAGTAGGATAATAAATCCTGCTACCATATGTCTCCGTTTACCTTCCTGATTCAAAAGAATTCATCCTGTTTTCCATATCAATTTATTGAAACCCACCGATATGACTAGACAAAACCAAAGACTGCAAACACCAGGTACAATTCATGATGATCATTACGAAATTGACAAAATCCTTGATTCCTGCCGTAGAAGGGGAGCTTTACAGGATTTGGTTTGATAGCGTGGTTACCGTATCATGGATGCCTCGTGGGTCCCTTGTTCTGACGTGTCAGCACCTCAGTTAGGAAACAGATTTCATAGATCACATCCCACGAAAGCAGATGGGAGAGATGAGATAAATTAAGTGTGGGATATTAATTGTATTCTTTATGTTGCAGACGACATCATGGTAGAGGGGGCAGCCTGTCAGGCTTCAATGTTTCCACACTCACCATAAAGCCCAACACGGAATTAACCGAACTGCATGTCAGCTAGGTTGATGAATGACTAAGAGGTCGTTCATCAGAACAGCAAAAGCTAACATGTAGAAACCGAAAGCAAGTGATGAACTCCAGTCGAAATGAAGGATTGTTATGTCGACGCATGCTGGCTGTTTGCAGAACATTAGAGAACATTAGGGGGAAGTAGGTAGGTAGATAGATAGATAGGAATGAAGTGGGGAGAAACTCCAGCTGGAGCAAATACTGTTAAGAAGTTGGTTTGAATAATGCTAAAAGAAGCTGGGCTATAGCTGCGGGGAGGAGGAGGTGGTGGTTGGGGCTGCACTAATTGGGAGTGGGATGATAGATGCGATTAGGAGCATGGGGAGAAAGCATGGGAAATTAGCCAGGAGGGTGGATGTTAGGTTAATTACAAAGGGTGGATTATTGCAATAAAAGCACTGGCAACTGCTCTCAGCACTGACTTTATACAGATATTTTCTTGTTGTCGTTGACTTGGATGGGATGTATTGTAAATAAACCGTTATCTTAACTCCACAAAAGTGAGTAACGTGGTTTATACCTAAAATTCCTACTTGTCTAGAAAGGCTGACAAACAGTACAGAAAAGAGGCCTACTGCTACTGTGCTGAGAAGAAGCGTTGGCTGTCACTTCCTCCTATGCCTTAGCCTCGCTGCTGTGCTACAGCCTGTCACATGAGAATCCCCTTTCAGTGCTTACATGGTACCCAGAAATATCCAATGCCGCAAAACCTAATGTGGCAGAAGGACCGTATCCGGCAGATGTAGGAGATACACTGACATTCCTTAAGTTCAGGGGTGGGATTCAAATTTTTTAACAACCTGTTCTGTGGGCATGGCTTAGTTAGTGGATGTGGCTTGGTCATCATGTGACTGGATGGGCGTGGCCAACTGAACATCACTCACGTCAAGGGGTGCTTCTCCTCGCCTGGCCTCTCATGACAGTGGAGATGCTTCAACAGTCATAAGTGTGAAAAATGGTCATGTCACTTTTTTCAGTGCCATTGTAACTTTGAATGGTCACTAAATGAACTGTTGTAAGTCCAGGATTACCTGTACAATATAAAAAGCTTCTTTGCTTGCAAAAAGCTGCCCTAAATACCAATCATTAGATTAAAAATACCTGCAAGCCGGAGTTACAAATCAGGCAGGGTGCCAGAGCACCTTGAGGATTTAAAATAGTTAAAAGGCAATGATAACTATCAGCAGCCAACTCTTGCTCATAAAGTGAAACCCTTTAGCAGAGAGGTCTTTAAGCTCTCCAGAAAGAGCACACCCAGGAAAGCAATCCTTAGATCCATTTGCACCACTTAAAGACACCAGCTGGTCTCACTCACCTCACAAGATATCTAAAAATCATCCAGATTTAAGGAAAGATCACATGCCCCCAAAAAGGCAGTAAAAAATCAGTGCAAGCTTGCATCCTGCCTCTTGGAAGTACACCCAAAGGACAGTGCCAGATACCAAAACAGTGAGGAAGACCCCCCTCCCCAGATAGAAAAAGAAACCATGAGGCAGGAAAAATTCAAACATAATACAAATAATTAAATCACAACAGTAGCTATTGCTTATTAAATCAATTATCAGAAATAGACACAGGAACTAGCCAGATTTCTCAACAGTTTTTTCAGGAACAGATCAATCTTTCCTTCCAAACAAAGCTGAATAGAAAAATTATCCCATCTATAAACACAGGATTAAATCTCACCAAGCACAATTAAACTTCACCAAAAAACAATTTTAGACCAAAACTCAGAAGGGTATGTAAACTCGTTTGAATGTCAATCTTTCTAGCTAGCCAAGAAGCCTTGCTGAATGTCACTCTTCTTGGTTTCTTGTCATTAAAAAGCT
>CM019155.1:98844603-98889880 GCA_009733165.1 Naja naja | reverse complement strand
CAGCAAATACCATCTCTGACTGGCCCAGCCCCCATCTATTCTCTGCCTCCAAAGTCCTAGCTGACTGGCTGGATTTTCTTTTGTTCTTCTGCACAGGAGAACAGAGATGGAAAGCAGGTTAGCGGGGTGGGGAAGGAATGGGATTTTGCAGTAACCTTCCCCCAGGAGAAGGATGGGAATGGAGATTTTACAGTATCCTTCCCCTACCACATTACCAAGCCATACCATGCCCACCAAGCCACATCGACAGAACCAGTAGTAAAAAATTTTGAATCCCACCACTGGTAAATCTATCTTCTTGTTTGGTTGTTGTACCAAATAGACCAGTGATTGCCAACCAGTGGGCCGTGGCCGTGAGAAAATTTTGGTGTGCTGCAGAGTAATCTCACCCATAGAGCACCCCTCAAAGCAATTAATCCAGGCTGCACAACACAATCTCGCGCCTCACATGGCCTGTGGCAACCCTCCCCGGCCACTCACTCCTTACCCGGCAAACTTGCCTGCTTAATTGCTATTTTTCCTTTTTCCGACCATCAGCTGTTCTGGCTGTGCTTGATTTAGATTAGCTAGGAAGCAGGAAATAGTTGATTTCTGCTTTCTAGCTAGTCTTAGATCTTCGGCTCTGCTTTTAAGCACAGCGAACCTCCCTAGACTGAAGGTTCTATTATTCAGTGCAGACTTACGGCAAGCAAATTTTATGTGACAAACTCAGGTAACTGACAGCAGATAGATCACTGTATGATTTTGTGAGCAACTCAATCTGCCTGCCTTTGCCTGATTTTGGGTAAAGTTGCTCTTTTTTAAAAAAAATAATTTTACATATATTTGAGTTAATTTTGTGAGTTTGCTTGCAAGCAAATTTTATGTGACAGACTGAGCTGATGGCAGATAGATAGATCTCTGAAGAAATCTGTGATTCTGTGAGCAACTCAATCTGCCTGCCTGATGTGCCTGATTTTAGGTAAAGTTGCTTTTTAATAAAAATCAATATTTATATAAATATTTATATTTACATACAAGCCATGCCCAGCCAGTCACATGACCACTAAGCCATACCCACAAATTAGGCCACGCCCACAGAACTGGTTAGCGGTCCTGGGATTTAAAATTATGAGTTTGGTGGTTCCTGAAGTCCAAAAGTTTGGCGACCCCTGAAATAGAGTTACAGAAATACAAATGACAGACTCAATAATTCCTCTGTAGAACTGTATCAACAGCATTAGGCAGCCTGTATTTTCTGAGTCGACACAGGAAGAACACTCTTTGTTTTGCCTTTTTAATGATGGCTCCAATGTTAGGTGTTCATTTAAAACTTACCATGTAATAAACTTGAATTAACTCCTTTTCCTGATTGCTTGCACTTAACAGTATGGGTCCTTTCTTGATTACAGCCACCAATTTGGACCCACCACACCTGAGGGCCACATTGACAGGGACCACGCCACATTGGCTCTATTCATACACCAGGTCATTAGTCATGTGAACATCTATAGCCCAGCCAGTGGGCCATGGTGGATGCAGTGACAGTGGCCCTGGATGGGGAAGTGGCAGACTGGGTAGCAGATCTGTACAGTGACAACGCTCAGGAGTTTGGAGATGTTAACCTGCTGCTGGAAGCTTTAAAATGCCATTTTGATGTGACCCAGACTTAGAGGGCTGAAGTGGAGTTGATGGCATTAGAGCAGGGGCTTCACCAGGTGCTGGAATATTTTCTGGGAATTCTGCCAGCTTCCCGGCAAATTACAGCATTGGCCAGAACAGCTTCTGGTTCATTGATTCAAAGCAGGGCTTGATAGAGGCCTGCAGAAGGCCTGTGCATATCGTGGCCTGCCCCCCCGGCTAAATGCCTGGTACCGGCACCACAGAGTTAAATGCTGAGTTGAGGAAATTCTGCCCCAAGAAGGTCCTGAGACCTAGGCCACACAGGTTCCCTAAGCAGCAGTTGACCAATGAATGAACAGCCCCACCCATGGAGGGATGCCCCGGTCAGAGCCCCAGATTGGCCTGCTCGCCTGCCTATGTTGTCCTTTAGATGAGGTCAGCCCGGCCATTGAGCAGGTGAATGCCCGGCCCCCATGCCAAGGGGAAGAGTGAAGACTTTGGACCAGGGAAACTCAGGAAGAATCCCAGGAAGATTCCTGAGAAGTCTTCAAAATTGATAACATGAATTGAAATACCAGCAATGACAGAGTCATTCATCTAGTCCTTCAGCTGGCAGCAATGAAGAGAAGAAAAAAAAAAGATGTGCTAATTGCAAAGTCCCTGAGCTTGACTGGTCATGTGACCAGGGGGAAATACATGCCAACCATTGCTCATAACTGGGCAACAAAGGGCACTTGCAGGATTAAAAAGCTTCAGGCATGACTTACAGATCACAGATACTGCAGAGGTTTTTTGTAGTTCACAATTCTGAACTTTGTCATAAATACACTTTTGGGATGCATTTGTGACTCTGAACAGTTATTAAATGGCCATTTTTACCTTGAGGACTACCTGTATTGCTATGGTGATTTTTGCAGGAAATTAGCCTTGTAAGCCAGCCAAAAATATTGTAAAATGAAGTCATATGACCATGGAATGCTGCAACTGGCTATAAAGCTGAACTAGTTGTCAAGTGCTCTAAATCTAGCATATGATTTTGTGTGCGTGACCACTGAAAATTCAGAACCGGGTCATACGTAGGGGGATTTATTGTAACTTTAAATGATTGGTTATTAAGCATGGACTAGCTGTAATAGCAAACCTGCAATTTATGAGTTACCTCCAAAAAACTCTATAATTAAGGACATATACACACCATTTAACATGGTGTGCTACATGAAAAGCTACTACTATAGTAAATTAAGAGATGAGTATCAGTTTGTGTCATTATCGGGGGGGGGGGAACAATTGCACAAGGTATTGATGGAAGAAAGCTAGGCTTACAACCTGCTGTTTCTATACTTTCACAAAACTTTCTACAGAATAGCCAATATTTCCAGTTTTCTGCTAATGAGGAAACCTCTCCACCTCTCTTCTGAGTTACTTCTCCTACATCAAATATCATTTGCCTACTGTGATTGCACGATGAAAGGTGCTTATAACAATGTCATTGTTTATGGAAACTTTTGCAAATGGCTTTTGTCACACAGTTAAATAATAATTAATTTAAAATATTTTTGATATTGTAATTTTTTGTGGTAGCGGTTACAAAACTAACCAATGTGTCATTTGTAGCAAAGCTGTGCAGATGATCTTAATAACATTGTTTCTGATGTTTTAGCTTGTGAAAGATGAGCCTTAGTGAAACAGAGTTTCAAACACAAAAAGGAATTTACGTATGAGAAGAGAAGGTACCTATGAATGTAGCATTCAGTATTACCTAGTCCTCAACCTATGACCAGAATTGCGATCACTAAGTGGTTGAGAATTGAGAAATCAGGTGACTCCTTCACTCAACAACCGCAGTAACAGCTCTCTCAGTTGTAGGTCTTAACTGACTGTGCAGGTCGTTAAGCAAATGGACAAGGAGTGTAAAGATGCCCCAGGGGGATGGGGGAAGATTCAACATAAGCCCCTATGAGTTCAGGATGCTGCAATGTGCTGGAAAGCTGCTGCTGCCTGGGAGGCCCAGATCTGTTCCCCAGCCAATCAGGCTTGAGAGACCTGGACTTGTTCCTTGTCCCCTCAGCCCTGGGGGGCCTTGGTAGTTGTAGGGTATATTCAGAAAGCTTAAAGCACTCCACTTACTTTTATTTTCTCTTTAGCTGTTAATAGGTGGCTTCTGCAAGTAGGCTTTTCCCTAGTTGCTTCTAAGGCTTCTTCTAATCTTCTAAACAATCATGAGAACCTTCTCAGAATATATGCTAGTTTTTTTAATTTAAAAAAATGTTACACATTAATCAATACTGACAAATTCAGAAATAAGCCTAATTCATGTCTTAAATACTAGGAACAATCCTGCAAGTGCATCCTCAATATAACTTACAGTTATGTCGAGAACCAATAAAAAGACTTTGTATGGATGCTTTGTGGAGTTATCTATCTGCCTGTATACATTCAGCCAGTAATTATAGAGGACAGGATAGTAAAAGGATGGTAATCCACCAAGGGTCAATTCAGTGACCAATCAGGATTACAGATGTGGCCACATGACATGGACTACATTTCCCAGGATACCTTAACAACATTTACCATGATGCAATCCCTTAAGGGGACAGCTCCCAATTCCTAACTATCTCAAATCCCATTACCTATAAACTGTCTGGACAGCACAGCAACCATATGGAATGCGATCATGTGATGATGGGGGTGGGGGTAGGTTGGCATGTTTTAAGATGCCTGGAAGTGCTTCACCAGCTCTGTCCGTTCCGACTGCATATGATAGTCAAATTACTGGTTGTAAGTCAAGGACCACCTTTAGCTGTTTACATGTCGTTTGGAGATTTCATTTTGCATGAAGACTTTAAGAGCTCTCTTCGTTTACTTTCAAGCACCATATTTAATATTGCCCTATAGATTTCTTCAATATTGATTTCACCTTGTCTCATCTTGTGCTCTTGGGGATAAATATGGACTAGTTAAAAGAGATGAAAAAATAAGATTAGAAAAATAGATCGAGATTAAGTTAACTGTTTTAGATCTTTCTCAGAAAATACTTATAGATGAAGCAGCAGCCTTTTCTAAGGATTCTGCTTGCATACCATCTGATGTCTACGTGCATCATGGTTTGATTTTTCTGGAGACATTTTTCCTTAGACATAGCTATCACTACAATTTCTGATACAAAGTGTGAAAAGGAAATTAAGAGGCACGCTATCTTGCTCTATCAAAGCAAAGATGGTTTCATAACACGATTGCCATTACAATCATTTGTAGACACAGGATAAATGTTGTGAATACATATTTTCAGTTCTGAAAGACAGTACAATAATGACACCAAAACAAATTTCATTACAACACTGCCTCAGGAATCAAATAATTTACAGTATTTCAATCATTGAAGTATTTGAGTGAGAGTAAATTTTATATGCAGCCAAAAGACAAGACTTGGAGGATATGTAATCTCAAGTCAAGGATATTCAGGCAAATTTTCCAATTGAACAGCCTTGCACTTTGTACTGTCCACACACAAATAGTGTCACACTAAGACAAATGGATTTGACTGTCAAAGATAGATCAGACGGTACTGAGACTTACTTACCAACACCCAAGTTTATACAACTTTAACCCTGTAAAATGAATTCCCAATTGCTTAAATTGTATTTATTTTTTATTATTATGATTATTTTATTTTTGGTCTTTTAAGGCCACAATTCTTAACTGAAAAAAAATTAATGGAAAACAAGTGAGGCTACTGAAAGGCAGAACAGTAATCACTAAAAATTACAGTGAAGCTGAAGAATTCAGACATATTTTATTACATATTTGTGAATTGTCCAACTACCAAAACTTGTAACTAATACTTTTAGCAATCTCAAGCATTTTGGATAAATAAAACTATAAAATATTTATTAGCAGTTTTAGTGATTTTGTGCTTTATTCCCCTTAGAAGAGTTCTATTTTTTAGTTATTTTACACCTCAAATTTGAGAGAAATTCATAACAGAAGAGAAATACCTCTGCAAAAGACTTAACAAAACCTTGAAATGCTCCATTACATATATATCATCATTTTAGAACAAACTGAAATACTTTACAACCTGTATGTTGAAAATGAAAGATGACCCAAAACACACACACAAAAAAACAAGCCTAATAAATACAAAAAGATGTAAAGGGAGAAAAAAGGCTGTGCTGTACCTGAACACATCCACAAAGTGCAAGAACAATTCTTTTGTTGGATTCTTTATCGGGATCACATCTATGGAGAAACCAACAGATTCTTAAGACTTTTCTACATCTGCCTACCTTCATATTTATGGCCAGTATACATCAATTTTCCATATGGTGCTTGTAATCCAGATCAAACACCAAGATAGCTTTGTCTCCAATGCTTAATTAGTTTGGTGACTATTAGTCCATGTCAGGCATGACAATTACCGACAGGTATTTCTGATCATTTATTCAAGCTAGCATTCTATCTGAGACTGAGGCATTCTCCGTAAACAAGGAATGTTGCTGTATCTCTTGCATCTGCCGGATCTGGTCCCTCTGATGCATTAGGTTTTGTGGCATTGGATATTTCTGGGTACCATGTAAGGACCGAAAGGGGATTCTCACATGACAGGCTGTAGCACGGCACCGAGCCTGAGGCATAGGAGGAAGTAACAGCCAACGTTTCTTCTCAGCACAGTAGCGGTAGGCCTCTTTTCTGTACTGTTTATCAGTATTATCACTGTTCTTCCATCCACCTATGATGAAGATATCATCTTTGTAATAGCAGATAGCCGGCCCTTCAATGCTAAGAACCTCTGATGGTAAGCTTCCCAGAATGTCATCAGATATTTGATTAGAGATTTTTCTCTGGCCTCTTCATGGTCTAGAGGATAGCTTCTGGGACAACATGCGGTGTGGTAAAAGTTGGTGTTCCCCACAACCATTTGGAAGCAGCAATAGTTATCAAGGAGTGGCAGAGACTCACAATCTCGCCACTGTCGTGTGTCTGCATCATAGCGAATAATGACAGACCTTAAGCCATCTTCATTATCTCCATCATCTGGTGTGCGAGCTGCCATGTAAACAAATCTGTCATCTACTGTAATCATTTTAACATCCCGGAGTATCTTTGGGGCAGACTCCAATTTGTGCCACTTATCTTGATCAGGATTGTAGACAGCTACATCTTTAAAACCAGAGATAAAATTTGCATGGCCACCAATACAGTACAGGTTTCCCTTTACCTCAGTAAGTCCAAAAGAATGCTTTCTGGTTAGCAGATTGGAAACCTGCTCCCAAACATTTCTACCTGGGTTATACCTTTCCATGGTCTTGGCAAAGCCAGGCTCCATGGAACCTGCCACATAAAGACAGGATTTGGTTACTACCACAGCATGCCCATCAAGATGATTGTGTATGTGCGGTAAATTCACCCATCTATCTTCATCAATAAAGTACCCCACACACTCACTCAAGTAATCACCTCCCTCAGACACACCACCAATGACCATGATAACATCCATGTTTTGGCCAAAGCGAGGCTGAGATGAGATGGAGGAATTAACTTGTGTACCCAACTGAAAATTCTCACCCTTGAGAGCATGGCTTTCCACTGCTTCCAACAGAAGTTTGAGGCATGCTTCGTTCCTTGATACCAGCTTTTCAGATTTAACATGCCGAGTCAAATAGGTTGGCTTAATTTGTGATAGTCGGAGAAGCTTAAAGAGCTCTTCAAAATACTTTTCTCTTTCGTCAGGATTTCTCTGGACCCACTTTAAAACCATCTCAAAGAGAATTTCTTCTGAATCCACTGTGATTTCTGAATCTGAAAGCCAGTCCCTAATAA
Organism: Naja naja; assembly: GCA_009733165.1. Lineage (NCBI taxonomy): Eukaryota > Metazoa > Chordata > Lepidosauria > Squamata > Elapidae > Naja > Naja naja. The sequence continues at coordinate 98,882,458 of CM019155.1, read as the reverse complement.
GATGAAATGGCAAAGTATAGAATTCGTCATCTTCAATGACTTTGTAGAAGTTCCTCCTGATCATCTCGGCAGCTTTTAAAGCCAGCTGGTTCAAAGAGTACATATGAGCTAAGCTGTGAATGGTTACAGAGTTGGAGAGACTCAGTTTTTGATTGAGGAAATCCCCACAAAACTCTTTTGGATGTATTAGTAGGAACCTGCAAAACAAAAAGGTAATTTAGGAACACCATTGGAAAATTTTTGGCTAGCTAATAACTTATATTTTGCTTTCCACTAAGCTGACATTCAAAAATGGTGTCTTTTTCAAAAGGTGCCAGAGCTGAAGTTCTCTCTAACTGTCCAGCAGTCCCCCTTCATGCTATAACTCAAGTAAATCAGAAACTGCACTGGGAAGAAATGCTGCCATAATAATTTTCACCTTGGTAAGGGCCATGTTTAATGCTGCCATTCGGTGTTATTTCTTTACTTTGTTCAATTCTAGTAGCATCTTGATATGCCTTATTATAGCAAGCCAGACTGCTAGTCTTTCTGGAAAGTAGTCTACTCCAACTAAAGCCATCACTGGTCTACACTGGAACCCAAAATCAATTTTCACAATTCCGGGGAAGGAGAGACTGACCATCCCTGGTTGCCTTCACTAAGAACGCGCTCGGGTGAAGATAACTTCCCCCATCAGAACTCGGACAAACATTTCTGCCGACACACAACAGTCGGTTGGCGCCTGATTTATCACCTGACACTTCGTTCCCCTTTCCCGCCTCACCTGTCGGCCAACTCCAGAACCTCCTGCACCTTGCCAGGATTGACGGGAATGCTCCCCGTGTACAGAAAGCTGATGACCGCCTCGATCGTCTCCGGGTCTGGTCCCGCTCCCGAACTCCATTTCCGTAACTCTACCCGCCCCGAGCGGAAGGCCCCGCCCACTTCCGTCTCCTCCTCCTCATCGCTGTCGCCACCGAAGGCTAACGTGATGTCACAGAAGAGGGCTAACCGCCGCTGTTCGTTCTGGGGGCAGACGAGGTCGGAGCAGTGTGCCACATACGAAAACATCTCCGAGTCAGGGTCTGAGTCTGACCCCTCCTCGGCTTCCAGGCCCGGGAGGTCGACATCTGTGTCGCTGTCGCTTCCTGCGTCCAAATCGACGCCACCTCCAAGCGCCGCCATCTTAGCTTCTCCTCAATCGATTGGAACCGTAGCTCAATCCAAATGCGTCTCTTACAGACTCATAGAGCTATATTTATAGTATACTTCCGGAAATTAAAAAAAAGTAGCCGCTTGTGACGATAGATAAAAGAATGTAGAGATAAAATTCTCACAGGTTATCTTGCTTGCAAAAACTGGGTCCTGTTTAACGAAGAGAATTTCAGCAATTATTTCTTGAATTAATATCGTCAGGATAACTATAGATTTCTATGTAGCGCAAATCGCTCGTTTTGTATTAAAGAGGGAGTTAGCATGTTCTGGAAACTCCCTCCTTGCAGAAAGGCACTAAAAAATACAAACGTCCTCCTTAAAGTTAACCTACTTTCGTGACAAAACTTTTGTTTATTACCTCTCAGTACCTGCTGCAAATTGTTTCATTAAATTTATGTCATTAACTAGACTCGTCAAATTTTGCATTTTTGACCTGTGGGAAGCCTCCCTCCTAGAAGAATGAAATATTTAGAGGAATATTAAAAAGGCAGAATATTATATTTTTTTAAAGGCAGAAAGTAGACTCAGTCTTTCTTAATGCCCTCTTTAGCAGATACTTTGTTAAGGAAGATTGGGGCAGCCTATCTACCATCCCTGGTTGCCTTCACTAAGAACGCCCTCGGGTGAATGGGAGATTAAGAACAGTACATGATCTTTCAGGATATAACAGGATTAAACCACTACCATTTAGAGAAGACACGGAGCTGCACAATCTTAAATCAAAGGGCATTTCAGACATTGCGCAACCCCCTAGCAGCATCTCTGAAATGTATAAAAATCCATGTAGTCATCAAACTAATTGGTCAGCTGCACCAGAACCATAAATGCTGATGGTTCTGTTCATCATTAAACATTTGCCCAATCAGCCTCCACATTTCCAGTGTCTTTCTCCCAGTTTGGGACTGAACTAAATGGATATTTCTTCCAACAGACCTAATCACTGATGATCCAGTTAGTGGGATTGCAAACCATGATTCATGCAAAGTGTGGAGTTGTGCAATCTACAGCTCTCAAAAGAATATCAAATTGTAATGTTTAAGCCCAGAAAAGTTATAAGAAAATGGAGGTAAAATATAATTGAAATTAAACATGATAGTAAAGAAAATTAAATCAAGAATAATATTCTAATCCTTCCACTGGTTTCTTGAATCCAACCCTGGTATGTGCAGTCAGTAAAAAGTGGTTCCTTCTGATTTGTTGTTTGTCAGAAACCATGGTCAACTAATTAATGGTTAGTATAAAACAGCATGGTTTGGTGACCTATTATTTATTGAATAATCATATTGTTGAGTCCAGACAAAATGCAACCTATATACTAATAACTAGATACACCATTACACTAACCCCAACAAATCATATTATTGCTAACAGGTTAAATAGTAGTTAAACAGTTAATAGTAGTTTAAACATCTAAACAGATAACATTGTGGAATGTTATCTAATCCAGCATCCTGAAACAGGCAAATCAAGTCATATAAGAAATTCAAAGGTCAAAATAATTCTCACATTTTTAATTTGTCTTTTGGATAAAAATCAATTTTGATCTGAATGTATAAATTCATTCAAAAATATTTAAGTCTTTCTGTTATTATTGAGGCAAATATTATACAGACTATATTTAGTAGTGATATTTGTCTTTAGTTCTTTATTTGTGTTAAATCTGAATCTTCTTTCAGAATTAAGGTAATATTTGCTTCCATTCATGACTTTGGTATCTTAGCTTCTGACAGTGCTTCATTGTACATCTCTAGCATTGGGAAACAATACATCTCCTAAATGTTTATAAAGGCCTGCCGCCAACCCATGGTGTTTTGTCATTCTTTTGTTTTTTAATCGCCTCTGTCAATTCCATCATCATTTTTTCATTTAACAGTTTTCACTGTTTCAGATACCTCTGATTATTCCACTTTTTCCAAATATTATGTTATTTTTTCCTCTGATACTTTTTCTTGATCATATAGCTTTCTGTAAAATTCCTGAATTATCTTCTTTTTACTCTCATTTTGATACTGTAAAGCTCCCTTCTCATCTTGCAATTTACTTATCAGTTTATTCTCTTTTTCCTTTTTCAGCTTATAAACTAACCATCTTCCTGGTTTATTGCCATTTTTTAAAAAATTGATTTGCTCTTTAAATTTGCTATGACAATTCTTCTTTTTCCATTAAATTTAATTAATGCTTTATTATTTCCATTTGCGTTTTTAAATTTCCCTTCTGCGGTTCTTTTTGTAAGTCAGATTCAAGTCTTTTATACTCTTGTTCTAGTATCTTTTGACATTATTTCTTTTTCTATTATTTTAATACATTCTTTATCTTTTAGTATCAATGGATTCAATGTCCATAGGTGGATGGAAGAACAGTGATGATACTGATAAACAGTGTCAGGCTTCAACGTTTCCACACTCACCATGAAGCCCGACACGGAATGAACTGAACTGCATGTCTGCTAGGTTGATTAATGACGGAGAGGTCGTTGATAAGAACAGCAAAAGCTAATGTGTAGAAAACGAAAGCAAGTGATGAACTCCAGTCGAAATGAAGGATTGTTCATTTCTGCTGTTTGCAGAACATTAAAGAACATTAGGGGGGAGTAGTTAGATAGATAGGTACAAATGTAGTGGGGAGAAACTCCAGCTGGAGCAAATACTGTTAGAGGGATTGTGATGAAACATTTAAGACAGAAAAGGGAAGTTGGTTTGAATAATGCTAAAGAGCGGTTATAGGTGCGGGGAGGAGGCGGTGGTTTAGGGCTGCAGTAATTGGGAGTGGGATGATAGATGTGATTAGGAGCATGGGGAGGAAGCATGGGGAATTAGCCAGGAGGGCGGATGTTAGGTCAATTACGAAGGGTGGATTGTTGCAATAAAAGGTGCTGAGAGGCAGTTGCTCTCAGCACTGGCTTTATACAGATATTTTCTTGTTGTCGCTGACTTGGATGGGATGTATTGTAAATAAACCGTTATCTTAACTCCACAAAAGAGAGTAACGTGGTTTATACCTAAAATTGCTACTTGCCTAGAAAGGCTGACAGAAAGCCAGTGCTCATTTACACCTGTACTTTGAGTGAAGAGAGAGTGGTTGTCGGCTGACTATAGCGGAAGTACGGTTCCAGAATGGTCGGAAGAAGAGGATGCAGAGGTAGAGGAGGAGGCAGGGGGGTTGGACAGAGGTTGAAGCCGACAGTGGAGGAGGAAAATATGCATTCACCAGAAGAACCAGTGGTGAAGCCTAAACTGCCTAAAGGTAAAAAAAGAGGTGCGATTGAGTGAATCCCTCATCAGCGGAAAGTGGATAAAGAGGCTTTTGGGGAAAAGCCTCAGCATCATGAGAAAGAACTGGACTAGCATGTCAAACATTGGCCTGAGGAAAGCCAGTGGGTGGCACCAGGCAACGAAACTGTAGACATGTTAAGAATTCAGTTTGGAGAGATTTCATTGAAGGGTCCTATTGGGAGGGGTTTAAATGAGAGGAGGAAGGGGTTGACTCCAGGCAGAGACCCCTTATTCACATCCAGTCCTATGGGGCTCCCAGAGTTGGATGTTGGAAGAAGATTAGATCGGTCAGAGACCGGATGTCATGCAAGATACAGAAGAGCAAAGGTATACCGTGGGACCCTGTATATCAGAATGGTAAGACCTGTCGTCTGGAGCTCATTGGGAGGTACCAGCACAGGGGAGATAGGGATCCCCTCCCTTAGCTGCAACTTTTGATGGCAGTGCCAATAGGATAGCTGTATTCTTGGGGCAAGTCATTAACAACTTAGATCTGTATGGCCATAGTTACCCTTTGCATTGGTCTATGGTGGTGGCTGTGACAAGTGTATTAGTAGGGGAGGCTCAGGAATGGGCAGCAGACATGTATAGCCATCGGTCAGCTGAATTGGGGAATATTAGACAATTTTTGGCGGCATTGACAACCCATTTTGAGGATAAAACAAGCGATAAGCGGAGGAGGATTTGCTGGCTATCAAGCAGAAAGGCAGAACAGCTCAGGAGTATGTCAGTGACTTTCAACGAGTGGTTGGCAAACTCCCTACTTTACCAGAAAGTCTATTAATCCATTTATTCAAGGAAGGACTGGATAATAAACTCAATCACGCTTGTTTGTATCATGGTTCTCATACAACATTAATAGACTGGAATAGGGTAGCTATTGAGCTAGATGATGGGTTACGTAGATTAAATCCAAGACCTGAAGGAGTGATACCACAATGTAGTGGTGGGGTCCCGGTAAATAGGCCTACAATCAGACCACTACAAAGTCAAAGTGGCAGATGAACAATGAGGTGTTTCCGATGTGACAGGCCTGGACATCGGGCAATGGACTGTCCAGTACCACCATTGTCTATATCTAGAGATCCTCAGGTGACTTCAACATTGCAGAAAACTAAATCGGGTGGTCGAGGTTGGCAAGAACATGAGAGGATTAGGAGCCTAGTTATTCCATCGCCGGTTAGTAGCGATGTAGAAAGGACATCTATCGTATCATCAACAGCCAGGGGTGAATGTGAGACAGAGGAAGAGGTGCCTGATGACCTGATGGTGAGTGGACCTATTCAACCTTTTATTATTCCTGTTGCTCTTTGGAATAGATGTACTAATAAGGGGACAAGGTTGGGAGCACTAATATATTCAGGGCGTACCAGGTGCTTAATACCTCAAGTGGTGGTGTATAAGCTAGGGGTACGGAAAGTCCGATTGAACACTCCAATCAAATTCGCACAAGTGGACAGGTCTATATTGGATGGGGTTCTGGCAATTCACTGAACCGAATATGTTAAATTGGTGATGGGAGAGCACTGGGAGTGGATATCTTTTGTTGTGGTGTCTCACATGAATGAGGCACTAATTTTGGGGGTAGCTTGGCTCGATAAGTGGGAACCGGTGATACATTGGGAAGGGGGTTTTCGGAAAATACGGCTGGCAATTGGACCACATCCACCTACCCCTGATGACGTACCACCAGCTGCCAGTAAATCCGTACAAGAAAAAGAACGCCCAATGTTACAACATTGATACCCGACTGAATATGAAGATTTGGTGGATGTTTTTAAAGAGGAGGGTACTGATTCATTACCTCCCCATCGAACAATGGATTGCTTGATAGAGCTAATGCCTGGACCAAAACTTCAAAAACGATGAATGTACTCAATGATGCCCAAAGAATTGGAGGAGATGAGGAAGTATATTGAGAAAAATTTAAAAAGAGAATTCATCATGCCTGGTAGATCTCACATGGCAGCTCCAGTGTTGTTTCATGAAAAAAAGAATGGTGGTCTACGTTTGTGTGTTGATTATAGGGGCCCAAACACTATTTGTGTAGAACTCTTGTATCCTCTACCATTAACAAAAGACTTATTAGCCACATTGGTGAAAGGATGGATTTTTACCAAGCTTGATTTAAGGGAGACTTATTATCAAGTAAGAATTCATCCAGGTGATGAGACAATGTTTAATTGTCCATTGGGCAGTTAGGTGGTTCCGTCCCAGGCATCTGATGGATCCGGAAAGGTTCCAGATGGAGCTTGGGATGATTCCTGCCTCCCTTACCCACAGCACGGTTGAGACCCTGGTGGACACCTGGCAATATGCGGCCTTTGGGGCTCTCGACCGTGTTGTACCTTTGCAGCCTGTAACCCGGTGGAGATCCCGGTTAGCTCCCTGGTTCTCCATGGAGCTTTGGGAGATGAAGCACCAGAGGAGGGGCCTAGAGAGCAGTTGGAGGTCCAGCCGGTCCGAATCTGATCGTACCCAGTTAAGAACTGTGACTACATCTTATCTTGCGGCAATGCATGCGGCGAAGTCTAACTACTTCTCGCTCTCATTATCATGAATAATTGCCCAGCCGCCCTGTTTCGGGTCACCCGTTCCCTCCTCAATCAGAGGATGGGGGGACCCTTTGCAGGGACTGGCCAAGGAATTTAGTCAACATCTGCTGGACAAGATCACTCAGATCTGGGCCAGTCTGGACTCCGACTGGGCAGGGTCTGACAGGGGGAAGCAACGGGTCTTGCGGATACTGTCTGGGGAGAGTTTGATCCTGTGACTCTGGATGAAGTGGATGGGATCATGAAGAAGCTGAGTGCTACCATGTGTTTATTGGGCCCGTGTCCCTCCTGGCTGATTTATGCCGCCTGGGAGGTCACACGAGACTGGCTCCAGGCAGTGGTTAATGCCTCCTTGAGTGAGGGATGCTTCCCCTCCACCTTGAAAGAGGCGGTGGTGAGGCCCCTCCTCAAGAAACCTGCCTTGGACCCGGCTATCTTGAACAACTTTTGTCCCGTCTCCAACCTTCGCTTTATAGCGAAGGTTGTTGAGAGCGTGGTGGCTCAACAGCTCCCATTGTTCCTAGAGGAAGCTGACTACCTGGATCGTTATCAATCGGGTTTCAGGCCTGGGTAGAGCACGGAGACGGCATTGGTCGCGCTGTTGGATGATCTCTGGCAGGCTCAGGATAGAGATTTTTCCTCTGTCCTGGTCCTATTAGACCTGTCAACGGTTTTTGATACCATTGACCATGGTATCTTACTGAGGCGCCTTGGGGGTTGGGTGTGGGAGGCACCGTTCTGTGGTGGTTCTCCTCCTTCCTCTTGGGACATTCACAGTCGGTGTTGGCAGGAGCATCAAGGTCAACCCCGAGGCCCCTCACTTGTGGGGGTGCCTCAGGGGTTGGTCCTCTCCTGTTCAACATCTATATGAAGCCGCTGGGTGAGATCATCCATGGTTTTGGGGTGAGGTATCATCAGTATGCTGATGATACCCAGCTTTTTATCTCCACCCCAAACCAACCCAGTGATGCCCTCGACGTGATGTCCCGGTGCCTGGAAGCTGGATGGGTCTGGATGGGTAGGAACAGGCTTCAGCTCAACCCGGCGAAGACCAAGTGGCTGTACATACCAGCATCTTGGATTGCCCAGAATATTCCATCTTTGGTCATGGGGACAGTGGTGTTACCCGCTGTGGAAAGGGCATGCAATTTGGGCATCCTCCTGGATGCACAACTCAATTTGGAAGATCATGTAGGAGCTGTGGCCTTGGGGGCATTTGCACAGGTTCGCCTTGTGCTCCAGTTGCGTCCCTATCTGGACCGAGATGCCTTATGCGTTACCATGCACTCATTACCTCCCGTGTAGAGTACTGCAATGCTCTCTACATGGGGCTGTCCTTTAGGACCACTTGGAGGCTTCAACTGGTGCAGAATGTGGCCACGCGGGTTGGGATGGGAGCATCCCGATACTCCCATATTACACCCCTCCTGTGTGAGCTGCATTGGCTGCCCGTTGCCCTCCAGGTGATATTCAAGGTTTTGGTAATCATCGATAAAGCCCTTCATGGCTTAGGTCCAGGATATTCGCGGGAGCACCTGCTGCCAGCAACAGCTTCCCATCGCCCTATGCGCTCCCACAGGCAGGGTCTCCTTAGGGTGCCGTTGGAGAGACAATGTCAGCTGGCAACTCCCAGGGGGGAGGGCCTTTTCTGGGGGTGCGCCTGCCTTTTGGAACCAACTGCCCGTGGAGCTACAGCTGGCTCCTGACCTCCATTCCTTCCGTCGCGACCTAAAGACTTGGCTTTTTCGATCTGCCAACCTGGACTGAAAGGGTTTTTAATTGGCTTTTAGATTAGTTGGTGGTTTTAATGTTAATGTAAGTAGGGTTTCTTGTTTAATTGTTTTTTAAGTTTTCCATTTCTGTTTTTATCTCTGTGAGCCAGCCTGAGTCCTTCCCAAGATAGGGCGGCATAGAAATCCCATGAATAAATAAAAAATCGACATGCGAGATAATATAGCCTGGTGAAGAAATAAGATATACATACCTACCTTATTGAGATCGATAGTGTTTAAACATTGTCATGATGTTAAACAGGCAATTATGGGTTTTTAAAAACTTTACACCTTGCAAAAAGACAATTTTGATGGCCAGCTATGAGGTCAGAGATAGAAAAATATGTAAAATCATGTCCAGTTTGTGCAGTCATAAAACAAAAGTGGGTAAACCAGAAGGATTATTACAAATAGTATCTGAACCCACAAAACCATGGCAAGATATTGGCATGGATTTTATAGTTGAGCTACTGAATCCTAATGGATACAAAGTGATACGGACTGTAATTGATCTGTTTTCAAAACAGGCGCACTTTATTCCTTGTAGGGGATTGCCCTCTGCTAGAAAATTAGCCAACCTATTCATAAAACCTATCTATAGATTACATGGAGTACCTAGCGCAGGGGTGGCGAACACGCGGCTCTCGAGCCACATGCGGCTCCCGGCCAAAATGAATGCGGCTCTTTGCCTCTTATCATTATTTTGTATACTGTGGCTCCTTGCCAAGTTTGGATTTTGTTATGCTGCTTCTGAGGAGGGACCTCTGAGGAGAGATTTCCGAGCGTGTAGTCCCGCCCCCAGGCTGCGTCATCCCATCTCCCATCCCTCGGAAACAACTGCACGGGCCAGCGGCGGGGACACGTGTGTCACATGTTGTGCCACATCTTGCCATTTGTTCTTAGTGTGGAGGACACAGCACACCCTCACCATCACTGCAGGATTTTTACCCTCACTCAAAATGGCAAAATGCAAAGCTAACGAAAATATGAAGATGAACACAGGACATTTTTGGAAGAATGGGAAGATGCTTTCTTCTTTATTGAGCGGAATGGGAAAGCTGTGTTTAATATGCAATACTATGATATCACATTTTAAGGCTTCAAATCTTCAGCGTCATTTTAGCACTCTCCATGCTAATATTGACAAGGAATTGCCCAAAGGTACTGAACTCATAAGCAAAAATTGAGCACCTTGAAAAGCCAGGTAAAAAGACAGTCTCAAATGTTTCAGCAATTAACCAAGCATGGAGAAACTGTGACCCTTGCATCCTATAAAGTGGCGTGGAACATTGCCGTGCTAAAAACCATACAATGAGGGGGAGTTTCTAAAACAGTGTTTTTAATATATGTGTTTAATATATTATTGTTAAAATTATATGCTTTTGTGTGAGTGTTTGTCTGTTTTGGCAGGTCACTGCGTAGTGTGGCTCTCTGACTCTCACAGTTTAAAATTTTGGCTCTTTGTGTCGAACTTGTTCGCCACCCCTGACCTAGCGGATTATATCAGATAGAGGAGTACAATTTACAGCAAAATTTTGGTGGGAATTTGTACACCTAATTGGATCAATGCAAGGTTTAAGTCTGTCCTCCCCCCAGGGTACTGTGAGAGGCTCCCCAGGGGGGGAAAAATCTGGTATTGCTGCGGTATAATTTATCTGGACTTATTGGACATTTTCATCTGGCCTTAATTACCCATTTTCCATCTGATGGGTTGTTATGATCAAGACTTACACGGCTGCAACATTACAGGCCCTAGGGAAGGTCCCTCTATCCCTAGTGTGGCCTGTAGGACTATCCAAGGCCTACCTTGAGGACGGATCCTGGGATCCCGAGAGGTGGCATCGCGCGGATAGGGGTGGGGGTTTTGGACGAAAGGGAAAGAGGGGTTCCAAGACCTCCTTGTTAAATTTTTTAACTAAATTTTTAAGGGGTATAGGGAGGGTGTCTGGGCAGGTATTGGCTGAACCTGTGCCCAGACTTATGGGAGCTCAATCCAGCTAGGTTGTGGATCATGGTGTGGGGGAAGGGTGTGTGTGGGCTTTCGGGACTCCCAGGAACAAGGCGGGAATGGCGATTCTCAGGGTGATTGGATTTAGCAGGGGATGGAGAGGCGGGGGGCCATATCATGAGGGAGCGCGCCTCTGCTGTCTTTGAGCTGTGGCATGCTCTGACCCCCATGCCTCTGCCCATTCCTCCAGGGATACGGGATATGGAGCCCCTGGGCTCAGACTGGTGTATTTTAATGCCAGGTCCATGGCTAATAAGACATCCCTCCTCTGCAAGCTGATTGAGGAGGCCGCGGACCTGGCTTGTATCACTGAGACCTGGTTGGGGCCGGAGGGAGGTGTCCCTCTCATGGACTTATGCCCCCCAGGTTTTCAGGTTTTACACCAGCCACGAGCTCAGGGTAGGGGTGGCGGTGTGTAGTTATTCGGGAGACCTTGATTCCAAGGGAGGTCGCTGTTCCGCAAATAGGCGGGTGTGAGGCTCTCCTCCTGAGGTTGGGGCCTGGGGGTCAGTTGGGCCTGTTGCTTACATACCTGTCCCCCAGCTGTGTGGCAACGGCCTTGCCTAGGCTCCTCGATGCCCTCTCGGGAGTGGCAGTGGAGTTCCCAGGCCTTTTGGTCTTGGGTGACTTTAACCTGCCCTCCCTGGGGAGGCCGAGCTTGGCCCAGGAGTTCATGGCTTCCATGATGGCTATGGGTCTGACCCAGGTGATACATGGCCCTACTCATGAGGGGGGTAACACACTCGACCTTGTTTTTATCTCGGAACAGTGGCATAGTGATCTAGGGCTGGGCACTTTGAATGTCCAGCCTGTAGCATGGTCAGATCACTATCTCCTATGGTTGGTCTTCCAGCAGGCTGCCCCACACTGCTGGGATGAGGAGCCGACGAGATGGTTCCGCCCCAGACACCTGATGGACCCCGAGAGGTTCCAGGTGGAACTGGGGTCTCTGCCTGCCTCCCTTATCCACAGGTCAGCCGAGGTGCTGGCGACTGCCTGGTAACAGGCTGCCACTGAGGCTCTCAACTGAGTTGTCCCTTGCCTCACTGCCACAGATCCCGGGCGGCTCCTTGCTTCATGGAAGAGCTCCGGGAGATGTAGCGGCGTAGGAGGGGCTTAGAGAGCAGGTGGCCATCCTCCCGTTCCAAATCTGACCAAGCCCAGTTAAGAGCCTACATTAGGACTTACCTGGTAGCTGTGGGAGCGGCAAAGAGGGCTTACCTCTCCGCTCTCATAGCATCCCAGAGGACCACCTGGCCGCCCTGTTCAGGGTCACTCGCCCTCTTACATTGGGGACGGGGTTGATCCTTTGGGTAGGGCTGAGGAATTTGGTCAATATCTGTTGGATAAGATCGCCAGATCCGGGAGGGTTGAACTCTAATTGGCAGTGGTCTGAGGAGGGGTACAAGGAGTCTGGCCAATATCATCTGGTCTGAGTTTGATCCTGTTTCTGAGGATGAAGTGGACAGGATTATGTGACGCTGAGTTCCACCACATGTTTGTTGGACCCATGCCCTTCCTGGATGGTATATGCCTCCAGGGAGGTCACATGCGGCTGGCTCCAGGCAGTGGTTAACGCTTCACTGAGGGAGGGTTCCTTTCCCTGCCTTGAAGGAGGCGTGGTGAGACCCTCCTGAAGAAGCCTGCTCTGGACCCAGCTGTTTTAAACAACTTCGTCAGTCTCCAACCTTCGCTTCTTGGCAAAGGTTGTTGAGAGCATGGTGGCTCAGCAGTTTCCACTTTTCCTGGAGGAAGCGGACTATCTAGATCTGTATCAATCAGGCTTCCGGCCTGGGTATAGCACAGAGAGCATTGGTCGCACTGGTGGATGATCTCTGGAGGGCTCGGGACAGGGGATTTTCCTCTGTCCTGGTCCTATTAGATCTCTCAGCAGCTTTTGACACCATCGACCATGGTATCCTATTGGCAGCTCTGGGAGTGGAGGCACTGTTTTGCAGTGGTTCTCCTCCTACCTCTCGGGCTGCCGCAATCGGTGTTGGCAGGGGGCAGAGGTTGACTTCAAGGGCTCTCACTTGTGGGGTCCCCAGGGCTGGTCCTCTCCCCTTCTGTTCAACATCTATAGAAGGCTGGGTGAGATCATCCGTGGTTTTAGTGAGGTATCATCAGTACGCTGATGATACCCAGTTGTATATCTCCACCCCAAACCAAATCAGTGATGCCCTCTGTGATATCCCTGTCTGAATGCAGATCTGGATGGGCAGGAACAAACTACAGCTCAATGCTAAGACGGAGTGGCTGTGCATACAGGCATCTTGGACCAGTCAACAAATTCCATCTTTGGTCAAAGGGGGAGAGATGTTGCCCACTGTGGACAGGGCACAAAACCTGGGGGTCCTCCTGGATTCATGGCTCGGTTTGGAGGAGCAGGTGGGGGCCGTGACCAGGGGGGCCTTTGCCCAGGTTTGGCTGGTTCGCCAGCTTCGCTCGTACCTGGACCGAGATGCCCTTCGCACGGTCACTCATGCACTTGTCACGTCCCGACTCAACTATTGCAACGCTCTCTATTTAGGACTGCCCTTGCATTCCATCCGGAGGTTTCAGCTGGTGCAGAATGCGGCCGCGCGGGTTGTGATGGGAGTTTCCCAGTACTCCCATGTTATTCCCCTCCTGTGTGAGCTGCATTGGTTGCCGGTTGCCCTCCGAGTGAAATTCAAGGTGTTACTACTAACATTCAAAGTCCTTCATGGCTTGGGGTATTTACAGGAGTGTCTCCTGCCGACATCAAATGTTGATCGCCCTGTGCGAGTGCACAGAGTGCTGGGACTTCTCGGGGTACCGTCTGCAAGACACTGTTGGCTGGCGGTGCCCCGGGGAAGGGTCTACTCTGTAGCAGCTCCTGCCTTGTGGAACCAACTCCCCGTGGGACTCCTTTTGACTCCGGATTTCCGCTCTTTCCGCCACGATCTGAAAACTTGGCTGTTTGAACAGGCTGGGCTGGACTGACATCTTGGGGAGGGGGTTTTAAATCATTTTATCTGGGCTTGTACTGTTTAATTTGTTTTTTAATGTATTTATTGTTGTTGTTTTAGTTGTGAGCTGCCCTGAGTACTCTCGGAGAGGGGGCAGCATACAAGTCCAATTCTTAAATTAAATTAAATTAAATTAAAGTACCGCTTATCATCCTTGCACACATGGGGCAGCAGAGAGAGCAAACGCCACCATTGAACAGTATTTGAGATGCTACATATCATACCAACAAAATGACTGGGTGGATCTTTTACCATATGCTGAAATAGCATATAATAATACTGTACATACTAGTACTGGATATTCCCCATTTCAAATCGTACACGGTGCCTTATTTGTTCCAATACCGGAATGGCCACATAAACACCAGGAACCAGGTACACTGAACACTTGGTCAGACAGTATAAAAAGTACATGGAAGGCAGTACAAGTAGCATTAAATAAAGCAAAAATGGAATATAAGAAACAAGTGGATAAAAAACAATCCTCACAAATCCAATATAAGGTGAGAGATTGGGTATATCTCTCAACTAAATACATAAATCTAGGGTTAATTAGTAAAAAACGAGGCCCAAATCATATAGGACCTTTTTCAGTGAGTAGAATAATAAATCCTGTTACTGTATGTCTCTGTTTACCTTCCTGATTCAAAAGAATTCATCCTGTTTTCCATATCAATTTATTGAAACCCGCCGATATGACTAGACAAAACCAAAGACTGCAAACACCAGGTCCAGTTCATGATGATCATTACAAAACTGACAAAATCCTTGATTCCCGCCGTAGAAGGGGAACTTTACAGTATTTGGTTTGATAGCGTGGTTACCGTATCATGGATGCCTCGTGGGTCCCTTGTTCCAACGTGTCAGCACCTCAGTTAGGAAACAGATTTCATAGATCACATCCCACAAAAGCAGATGGGAGAGATGAGATAAATTAAGTGTGGGATATTAATTGTATTCTTTATGTTGCAGACGACATCATGGTAGAGGGGGCAGCCTGTCAGGCTTCAACGTTTCCATACTCAACAGGAAGCCTAACATGGAATTAACTGAACTGCATGTCGGCTAGGTTGATGAATGATGGAGAGGTCGTTGATAAGAACAGCAAAAGCCAACATGTAGAAACTGAAAGCAAGTGATGAACTCCAGTCAAAATGAAGGATTGTTATGTTACGCATGCTGGCTGTTTGCAGAACATTAGAGAACATTAGGGGGGAGTAGGTAGATAGATGGATGGATGGATGGATAGATTAGATAGATAGATAGATAGATAGATAGATAGATAGATAGGAATGTAGTGGGGAGCAAATACTGTTAAGAAGTTGGTTTGAATAATGCTAAAGAGCGGCTATAGCCTCGGGGAGGAGGTGGTAGTTTAGGGCTGCACTAATTGGGAGTGGGATGATAGATGTGATTAGGAGCATGGGGAGGAAGCATGGGAAATTAGCTGGGAGAGTGGATGTTAGGTTAATTACGAAGGGTGGATTATTGCAATAAAATGTGCTGAGAGGCAGTTGCTGTCAGCACTGGCTTTATACCGCTGGCCTAGCGGGGGTCAGGGGTTGAACTAACAGCGGAGGAGTGACCCCCGTGGAAGGCTGGTGCCATGACTCTAGACCTGGGGCTGTGGTCAGATTTCGATCTTAGCCATCTCTGGACTTGTCTTTCCTGGACCTGGCTGCCCCCCCCCACTTCACTTTATTTCATTCTCGGTGTCAGCCTTCAAGATTTCATTCTTTTGCTTTGCATCTTTTGGCTGTCATAAGTAACGGGGGGAGGAGGGGGGGTCTTGATTATGGGAAGTGAGCTGGAGGTTTTGTTAAGAAGAAGTATATCAGTTGGGGGTTTCTTGCTTTGATTTCTGTCTTATGCAGCAGCATCTTTATCAAAATATGCCAAGGTCAATGGACAGAGGCCTCATCACCACCTGGAGATGCCCACATGATGTTATCCACAACTTTTAATTGGGTAGCCTGCTTGAACTATTGTGGGTGGGAACGTTACCATCACTTTGTATATGTGATTTTCATCATTCTCTCAGATTCAGAATTCTTTTGTTGCTACCACTTGATTTCCAGTAAAAGATATCTTTTCTCTAATTCATGGAGTCTAAGTATTTCTTTCTTGGATTTTGAATGGAGCACTACCTGACATTATTCTGAATCTCAGTTTACCAGCCCACCCGGAGAAATTACAACTTCTTCCGAGGGGTCTGAACACAATGTCTGAACCAGCCAGCCAACCACGAGGACCTGGGAGCCACTGGAGGGCAAGAGTCCCTGCTATTAGAGGCAGCAGAGGAAACTGATTTGTTAGCAGATTTAAGTATTGATGAAAACCCAGTTGTAAAACCTAAATGGTCTCTGGGAGTCGGCTGGAAGGATCCTGCAGGAAAGCCTCCTCCAGGAGTGACCACTACCCACCGACGGGAAGAGGAGAGCCATGGCAAGAGAAGGAAAGGAAGGAATTTTTACTAAATCAAGCCCTGCATCTCCTCCATGAAGTAGCCGGAGAAACTCAGGCTGATCAAAGGTATGTGGGGAAGAAGGGGGGGCTCCAAGCAGAAGGATCAGAGCAGCTACCCCATAAATCAACCTGAGCCAGTGCAACAGGCAGCAGCCGCCAGGGGCCCCGGTGGGAGCAATTGCCAGAAGGCGAGAACCCCAAAGGTGCCTCCGTTGGAAGTAAAATATGGGGGATCCCAAGGAATTAGGATTCTTCCTGGCCCAAGTTTGGAACCATATGGAGGAATATGGGGAGGATTTTTCCTCTGAAGCAGCCAAAGTCAGATGTGTTACCAGGGCTCTTGAGGGCACAGCTGCTAAGTGGATGGTGACTTTGCATAATGATAATGATCCCTTGCTGATGAATTATGACCTGTTCATGACTGCGCTGTGGGCCAGGTTTGAAGACCCACTAGCTGAACGTAAGGCCAGAATCAGGATGAAAACCATAAATCAGGGACGGAGATCAGTGGCAGAGTACACCCAGGAGTTCAGAGAGCTGGCTTACCACATTCAAGGCTGGTCTCAGGGAGCTCTGATAGAGGCTTACAAGGATGGGTTGAATGAAGATATTTATCAAAGCTGTGTGGCCAGAAGAGACCCCAATGAGCTGCAGCTGTGGTACGTGCTGGCAGCAGAGGTGGAAATTGATCTGACCTGAAACCGACGCCGGGGGGGCTCTGGTTGGAGCAAGCCTTCCCCTCCCAACCCTCGAGAAGCCTCAAACCCAAAAAGGGGGGGTTGACGGTAAAACCCAAGACCACTGCCTGCTTCCGATGTGGGAAAGAGGGTCACCGGGCTGCTGACTGTCGTGTCAAGCTGGAGCAAAAGGGGGCGCCAGGAGGAGGAAGGAAACCTGAAAAAACTCCAGCAAAGCCTCGCGAAACTGCGCTGAAAGTGGAGGAGGTTGTAGAGATCGCCCCTCGGAAAGGAGAGGAGCTGGGAACTCCAACCCCTTCGGAAGAGAGTGAATCTGAATCGGAAGACGACTCGC
Organism: Naja naja; assembly: GCA_009733165.1. Classification (NCBI taxonomy): domain Eukaryota; kingdom Metazoa; phylum Chordata; class Lepidosauria; order Squamata; family Elapidae; genus Naja; species Naja naja. The sequence goes on along the minus strand of CM019155.1, from coordinate 98,865,169 downwards.
TGGTAAGTCCAAACAAGGGCCCTATGACCATTCCAGTGGGATTAAGGGTACCCACGTCGGGAGCCAAAGGGGAAATGTTGGCCTTGCTAGACTCTGGGTGCACCAGGTGTGTAATCAGTTCAGAAGTAGTAGAGAAAATGGGCCTAAGGCTAAAGACTTTAAAAACGCCCATAGCCTTTTGCCAATTGGATGGATCGGTAGCTGGGGGTGGCCCTGCACATTTTGTAACGGAACCAGTAGAAATGACGATGGGGAAGCATAGAGAGACTTTGTGCTTTATTGTGGCTCCTGGGATGGAGCCCCTTATATTGGGGCTGCCTTGGCTCGAAATGGAACCCTCACATTAACTGGAGGAGGGATCGGATACAACTGACCAGCCCCCAGAAGGGGAGGGCTGCCAGAAGCTGAGAATCCCACAGAGTTGGCCTCCACGGGCACGGAGAATCTGAAGGGGGAGGAGAAAATTCCAGAGGAATATTGGGACTTGAAGGAGGTTTTCAGCGAAAGGGCCTCGGACAAGCTCCCCTGCCATCGTTCAACAGATTGCAGTATTGAAATTCTGCCAGGAGTGAAACTCCCAAAACCGAAACTGTACTCAATGACCCTGCGGGAACTAGAAGAGCTGAGGTCATTTATTTATAAAAATTTGGAACGTGGTTTTATATAACCTGCTAGGCCTCGAGTAGCGGCCCCAGTATTGTTCTGTGAGAAGAAAGATGGCTCCTTGCGTCTCTGTGTCAACTATAGGAATCTGAACGCCATTTCGTGGAAAACGTGTACCCCCTTCCCCTTATGAAGGACATGTTGGCCCACTTGGCCAAAGGGAAAAATTTTACGAAACTTGATTTGAAAGAAGCTTACTACCGAGTTCGAATTAAGGAAGGAGATGAATGGAAAACTACTTTTAACTGTCCAATGGGGTGTTTCCAATTCAACGTTCTTCCCTTTGGCCTACAGGGGGCTCCTGCAGTCTTCATGCAAATGATAAATCAGGTGTTGCATGAACATTTATACAAGGGGTGTTGGTTTACCTTGATGACATTCTTATCTATACGGAGATTCGTGATGAGCATGTGAAACTAGTGCGTTCAGTTCTGGAAAAACTCTGAACTGCGGCTGTCCAAGTGTGAATTCCACCAAGAGAAAATTGACTATTTGGGCTATCAATATCGCATGAGGGCATAGAAATGGATCCGGGAAAGTTCGAGCCGTGTTGGAATGGGCCCCTCCCGCACTAGGAAACAATTGCAGAGTTTTTGGGATTTGCTAATTTTTACCGTCAGTTCATCCCTGCGTTTGCGAAGATTGCAATGCCTATAACAAATCTCCTAAAGACAAAGGGGGAGGGAAAACCAAAGCCTAGTAAACCCTTGGAGTGGTCCATGGAGTGCCAAGCTGCTTTTGAGAAGCTAAAGCGACTATTTGCTGCAGAACCCGTGCTCAAACATCCGAACATGGATGCCCCTTTTGTAATTCAAGCAGATGCAAGTGATGTAGCAGTTGGGGCGGTCTTACTACAGGCAAACGATGGGGGGACTTTGCAACCATGTGCATATACTTCCCGTAAATTAACTGAAACTGAAAGACGATGGGCCATCTGGGAAAAAGAAGCTTTTGCAGTTCGCTGGGCTCTGTTAACCTGGAGGCATTTCCTAGAAGGGGCAAAACACCCCTTTGAGGTGTGGACAGATCATAAAAATTTGGAGGCTCTGAAAATGCCTCAAAGATTGTCTCCCAAGCAAATTCGCTGGGCGCAGTATTTTAAACGCTTTAATTTCTCATTGAAGTACATTCCAGGGGGGAAAAACTTCATGGCCGATGCTTTGTCCAGATTACCTCAATATAATAGTGTCCGTCAAGAAGTGGTCCGGCCCGTCATCCCCACCAAACAGTTGGCAGCTCCAGTGGTTACCCGAGCCCAGAAAAAGAAGTTGATTTATCAAATGATTTATCTACCCAATTGAAAGAAGCTTTGAAACTTGATGATTGGTTCCTAACTCATTCAAATAACTGTACGGTGAGAGATGGATTGGCATGGGTTGGGGCCAAATTATATGTGCCGGAGAAATTGAGAAACCAAGTCTTACAACAAGCTCAAGACTCTAAAGCTGCAGGGCACTTTGGGTTCGTGAAAACCTTACATTTGGTTAAGAGGCAATTTTGGTGGCCTACCTTGAAGAAGGACATTGAGACTTATGTGGCCAGTTGTCCTATTTGTGCCTCGCTAAACGGCCTCCTGGTAAACCGGCAGGCTTACTACAAAATGTGGCTAGACCAACTGCTCCATGAGAGAGATCTCTATGGATTTTATAGTGGAATTACCTGAAAGTGGGGGAAATACAGTTATCTGGGTAGTAACTGACTTGTTTTCCAAACAGGTGCATTTCATACCTTGTGCGAAGATCCCATCTGCTAAAACGTTGGCTAAATTGTTCATTTTACACATTTACAGGTTACATGGGGTTCCTGAACGCATAATCTCAGACAGGGTGTCCAGTTCACTTCAAACTTTTGGACGGAATTCCTGAAGTTATTGGCTCCGCCCAGGGCTTAAGCTCCGCCCACCATCCACAGACCAATGGGGCATGTGAGAGGATTAATTGTATTGGAACAGTATCTTAGATGCTATATAAATTATCAACAAGACGATTGGACTGACCTACTACCATTTGCTGAGGTGGCATATAACAATTCGATACATAGTAGTACTGGGTTTACCCCATTTAAAGTGGCTTCGGGCAAGATTTTGTGCCTATACCCGAGCTTCCACAGGAGAAACCTAACATTCAGTCCCTGGATGAGTGGATAACCCAGCTCCAGCTTAACTGGCCAGTTGTCCGCAAGGCATTAGATGATGCTCATCAAGCTCATAAAAAATTTGCAGATAAAAAAAGATCTCCTGAAAAATCATATCAAGTAGGGGATAAAGTGTTTCTGTCCACTAGATATTTGAAGACTACACAAAAATCAAAGAAACTTGGTCCTAAATATGTTGGTCCTTTCCCGATTGAAAGGATTGTGAATCCTGTGGCAGTCCAACTGCAATTACCCAAGACCCTCCGACGGATCCACCCTGTTTTCCATGTCAGTCTCTTAAAACCGGAACACACGTCCAACTTGAGACTGGCTCAGCCCGATCCCCCCATGCCATTACTAATTGAAGGTGAACAGCATTTCGAAGTTAAGGAAATTCTAGACTCTAGAAAACATAGAGGTCGACTCCAATATTTAGTTGCTTGGAAACACTTCCCTCCTTCCCAGTCTGAATGGGTGTATGAAAAAGATGTTAGAGCCCTTAGAGCAATCAAGGCATTTCGTACTAAATATCCTGATAAACCCTAAACTATATTATTGTGGTGTTATATGTATCTTTCTCCTTTACCTTTTATTTTTCTCTTTTATAGGACTAACGTCTCTTTGCAGGAGGGCGAATGTCAGCCTTCAAGATTTCCTTCTTTTGCTTTGCATCTTTTGGCTGTCATAAGTAACGGGGGGAGGAGGGGACTTGATTATGGGAAGTGAGCTGGAGGTTTTGTTAAGAAGAAGTATATCAGTTGGGGGTTTCTTGCTTTGATTTCTGTCTTATGCTATGCCAGCCGCAGCTCTTTATCAAAATATGCCAAGGTCAACAGACAGAGGCCTCATCACCACCTGGAGATGCCCACATGATGTTATCCACAACTTTAATTGGGTAGCCTGCTTGAACTATTGTGGGTGGGAACGTTACCATCACTTTGTATATGTGATTTTCGCACTCATTCTCTCAGATTCAGAATTCTTTTGTTGCTACCACTTGATTTCCAGTAAAAGATATCTTTTCTCTAATTCATGGAGTCTAAGTATTTCTTTCTTGGATTTTGAATGGAGCACTACCTGACATTCGGACTGCTGGCATCCTGCCTCCATCTATGACCGCTGCTGCCTCTTTAATCTCTTCCTGGACACTCTTGAGGGCGTCTGACCATCTGTGACAGTCACCCTGGTTCGTTTGCTATTCTTGGACCCTCCTCTCTCCTCCGGACCTGCCTGCCCCCATTGCAGTGGGAGGGCAATGAGTGGTCTCAACTCCCTTGTTGTGAGAGGGCGGGGGGTTGCCTATCGTTTTTACCAGCATCCTATCATAAGCCATTGTGGTGGGAGAGCAGTGGCTTGGCCATTTCAATTCTGGCCCAGCAGCTTTGAGAGAGCTGCTAGTTGTGGGATGTTCTGGTTGTGAGTGCCTGGTCTTTTTTGCATATTTTCCATCTGGCAGTTGTTATCTTTGTGCCGACTGTTTTTATCCACCTGTCTCCCCTTGATATGGGACATTATATGTTAACCTACTCTTTGTTGCAGTTACGGGGCCTCCAGAATGTCCCCTTGTCTCTGGAGTGGCCTTCTGGGTTATTGAGAGCCTACCTTAATAACGGATCATGGGATCCCGAGAGGTGGCATGGCATGACCAAGGGGTTAAATTTTAAATTTGGAATTAAGGGGAAGCTTTTAAATTTTTTAATTCATTGTTTTAATGGGTTAAGGAGGGGGGTGGGTAGTCAATCTACGGGTCAACATTGTCCTTCCAGGCTGGTAATGGGTCCCGGTATGGGGGGGTTGGGTGAGGGGGCCTTGGGGTCCTGTGAGGAGGGGGAGCGGTTGACAATCTCCAGGGTGATTGGCTGTGGCAGGGGGGACGAGACAGGGGGCCAAATTATGTTATGGAGGCGTGCTCTGTGTCTGGCGGTGGCGCGCTCTGACCCCCAGGTCTCTGCCTGCTCCCCTGGGGTTTTGGGAGGTGTGGTCTCTGGGCTTAAGCTGGTTTATGTGAATGCCAGGTCCATAGCCAACAAGTCATCCCTCCTCCGTGAGCTCATGGAGGAGGTGGCTGCGGATCTGGCATGCATTATGGAAACCTGGTTGGGTCCAGAGGGGGGTGTCCCTCTGTGTGATTTATGTCCCCCAGGTTTCCGTGTGCTGTACCGGTCTCGAGCCCAGGGAAGGGGCGGAGGGGTAGCCATAATTGTTAGAGAGACCATTTCAAAGGGAGGCCACTGTCCCGCATATAGGCGGGTGTGAGACTCTCCTCATGAGGTTGGGCCCAGGAGGTCGGTTGGGTTTGCTGCTAACGTACCTGTCCCCCAGCTGTGTGGCGACGGCCCTTCCTGAGCTTCTCGATGTCCTCTCGGAGGTGGTGGTGGAGTTCCCCAGGCTTATAGTTCTGGGGGACTTTAACCTGCCTTCCCTGGGGGGTGGGGTGTCAGGTTTGGCTCAGGAGTTCATGGCATCCATGGCAGCCATGAACCTGACCCAGGTGATTCAGGGGCCCACTCATGAGGGGGGGAACACGCTCGACCTTGTTTTTGTCTCAGGGCAGTGGTGTAGTGATCTGGGGGGTGTTTCTCCATCTACCCTGCCCCTATCATGGACGGATCACTATCTCCTGTGGCTGGTCTTTCACCTGACTGTTCTTCGCTGCTGAGATGAGGAACCAATTTGATGGTTCCGCCCCAGGCGCCTGATTGACCCTGAGAAGTTTCAGATGGCGCTGGGGTTCTTGCCCGCCTCCCTTGACCACAGCCCGGCTGAGACGCTGGTAGCCGCCTGGCAACAGGCGGCCGCAATAGCACTCGACCAGGTTGTCCTCTTGCAGCCTCTTCCCCGCCTTAGATTCCGGTTGGCTCCCTGGTTTTCTGAGGAGCTCTGGGGGATGAAACAACGGAGAAGATGCCTAGAGAGCAGGTGGAGGACTAGCTGTTCCGAATCTGACCGTGTCCAGTTACGAGCCTTTATTAGGACTTACCTGGAAGCGATTAGGGTGGTGAGGCGTGCCTACTTCTCCACCCTGATTGCGTCCGCTGATGACCACCCTGCAGCCCTGTTTCAGGTGACCCGCTCCCTTCTTCAATTGAGGGAGGGGGATGACCCTCTGCGGGGCAGAGCAGAGGAATTTAGTTTACATCTGGCAGATAAGGTCACTCGGATTCGGGCCGGCTTGGACTCAAACTGGCAGGGGTCTGATGATGGGGTGGCAACAGATCTGGTTGATTCTACCTGGGTTGAGTTTGATCTGGTCTCCTTTGATGAAGTGGACAGGATCATGCGGAGGCTGTCCTCCACCACGTGTTTATTGGACCCGTGTCCTTCCTGGTTGGTGTATGCCTCTAGGGAGGTTACACGCGGCTGGCTCCAGGCAGTTGTCAACGCCTCCTTGATATGCTCCTTGGGATCTAACCGGGCGCTGGGAGGCATACGGTAGCAGTAGGTGGTCTCGAAGGTATCCCACTCCTAAGCCATGAAGGGCTTTAAAAGTTGTCACTAGCACCTTGAATTGCACCTGGGAGACCACCGACAGCCAATGCAGCTCGCGGAGGATAGATGTTATATGGGCGCACCTAGGTGCGCCCATAATCACTTGCCCGGCCGCATTTTGCACCAGCTGAAGTCTCCAAGTGTTCTTCAAGGGCAGCCCCATGTAAAGCACGTTGCAGTAGTCCAATTGGGAGGTGATAAGGGTGTGAGCGACCGTGTGTAGAGCCCCTCGGTCCAGAAAAGGTCGCAACTGGCACAACAGGCGAACCTGTGCAAAGGCCCCCCTGGTCACAGCCGTAAGATGGGGGTCAAATTGTAGCTGTGGATCCAGAAGAACCCCCAAGTTGCGAACTTGGTCTGAGGGAGGTAATTTCTCTCCCCCCAGTACCAAAGTTGGATAATCAACTGGAGACCGAGGGGGCAGGACCCACAGCCACTCGGTCTTGTCAGGGTTGAGTCTGAGCTGATTAGTCCACATCCAGACCCTCACAGCCTCCAAGCACTGGGACATCACCTCCATGGCCTCACTAGATTGACCGGGGACAGAGATGTACAACTGGGTATCATCAGCGTACTGATGATACCCGACCCCGTGTCGACGGATGATCTACCCAGCAGTTTCATGTAGATATTAAATAGGAGGGGAGAGAGAATAGAACCCTGAGGGACCCCACATGGCAGGGCCCTAGGGCTTGATCTCTGCCCCCCACCAACACCGACTGAGTCCGGTCAGAGAGGTAGGAGGAGAACCACCGTAAAACAGTGCCCCCCACTCCCAGCCCCCTGAGCCGACCCAGAAGGATGCCATGATCAATGGTATCAAAAGCCGCTGAGAGGTCAAGAAGCACCAGGATGGAGGGAGACCCCCCATCCCGGGCCCGCCAGAGATCATCCACTAGTGCGATCAAGGCTGTCTCGGTGCTGTACCCAGGCCTGAAACCGGACTGCAAGGGATCCAGATAATCAGCTTCATCCAAGGACCGAAGGAGCTGGAGCGCCACCACCTTCTCAACAACCTTCCCCAGAAAGGGAAGGTTGGAGACAGGACAGAAGTTATTTCTGGTTTCAAGCCTATATGTTGTTATATCATTTTTTCCAACCACGTGTGGATATTGGTCTAATATCTTTTTGCATCCAAACATGTCCACCACATATGGTAATATGATCCAGGTATCTGATGATATTTCCAACATTTATCCGATTTATTCTTAAACATTCTTGCAATTCTTGTCGGGGGTAGGTGCCACCTGTAAAACATCTTATACGGATTTTCTTTATAAGCAGTTGACATTGTCATTTTATAATTCTGAGACCATAATTTTTCCCATTTCTCTAAATCACTCCCATATCCAAAATCCCCCCCAAGCAATCATTGTTTCTTTAACTTGTTCCTCTTCCATTTTAAATTCTAACAAATATCCATAAAGTTTTTTAATCACCTTTTCATCAGTACCCATCAATATTTTATCTAGCTCAGTCAACTTGTTATAAATATCTTCTATTTTAAAATCTTTATCAAATCTAGATTGTACTTGCAAATATGAAAAACAACTCATTTTTATACCTTGTTCTTCCAACGCTTGCATAGATTTAAGTTCACCCTTTTCATTCAATATCTCACCATATCTAACTGTTTGTTCCTTTTTGTATATTACTGGATATGAAAAAGCTTCAATAGTAGATATCCATGATGGAATTTTCAAATAGTGCTGTTTTTTGATCTTCTCCCAATTTAAGAACAAAGCCTCTCAAATATAATGTCTTGTAAAATACCCTTGTGTTTTGGTTCCCTTATACCAGAGGAATGCATGCCACCCCAATAGCAGATCATGTCCTTCTAAGGTCAATAATCTACTGTTCCTTAGTGTTATCCAATCTTTTACCCACATCAAATTTGCCACCTGGTAGTATAATTCCCAACTGGGCAATGCAAACACTCCTCTTATTCTTGCATCCTTTAGCAACTTAAGTTTTATTCTTGTTTTTTTTGCCTTGCCATATATCATCAGTATGCTGATGATACTCAGCTGTACATTTCCACCCCAGGCCAGATCAGTGATGCCCTCTCCCTGATGACCCAGTGTTTGGATGCGGTACAGAACTGGATGAGCGGAAACATGCTTCGACTCAACCCGGCCAAGACTGAGTGGCTGTGCATACCGGCGTCCCGACCCAGTCAAGATTATCCATCTTTGGCCATAGGGGAGAGGTGCTGCCCCTGTGGATAGGGCGGAACCTGGGGGTCCTCCTGGATGTACGGCTCCGGTTGGAGGAGCAGGTGGGGGCCGTTGCCAGGGGCCTTTGCCCAGCTCCGTCTTGTTCGTCAACTTAGCCCTTTTCTGGATCGGGCGCCCTGCGCACGATCACTCATGCCCTTGTTACCTCTAGGCTTGACTACTGCAACGCTCTCTATTTGGGACTGCCCTTGCATACCATCCGGAGATTGCAGCTGGTGCAAAATCGCGGCGGGTGGTGATGGGAGTTACCGGTTCTCCCATGTGACCCCCCTGCGCGGCCTGCATTGGTTGCCGTTGCGCTCTGGGTGAGATTCAAGGTTTTAGTGTTAACATACAAAGTCCTTCACGACATGGGTCCTCAATATTTAAGGAGCGCCTTCTTCCGATGTCAAACACCGATCGCCCTGTTCGAGCTCATAGGCAGGGACTCCTCGGGGTTCCAGGCCAATGCCGGCTGGCGGTTCCCCGACGACGAGCCTTTTCTGTAGCTGCCCCTGACCTCTGGAATCAACTGCCTTTGGAGCTCCGCCTGGCCCCTGACCTCCGCACCTTCCGCGAGTTGAAGACCTGGTTATTTGACCAACCCGGGCTGTGACCCTTTGGGGAGGGTTATTTTTAAATTTTTAATTCATTTTATAAATATTTGGGCTTATAACTCTGATTTAATCGTTTTTTAATGTATTTATTGTTCTTTGCTTTTTAGTTGTAAGCCGAGTCTTCGGAGATGGGGGCATATAAGTTCAAATAATAAATAAATAAATAAATAAATATTTCAACATCAGTTTATTTAAGTCTTCAAAAAACTCTTTCCATAGTCTAATTGGAATTGTCTGGAATAAATATAAAATTCTAGGCAGTACATTCATCTTGATTGTTGATATTCTCCCAATCAATGATAATTGTAGATTTTTCCATTTTTCCAAGTCTGTCGCTATCAGCTGTTTGAGTTTAATATAATTATCCTCCTTCAGTGTACTACATCTTGATGTAATATATATCCCTAAATACTTAACCTTGCTTGCAACCTGTATTTCCAAAGCTTCTTCCAACTCTTTCTTCCGTCTCACTAACTTATTCTTTGTTAGTATCTTTGTTTTATCTTTATTAATTTCAAGCCTGCTACTTTTCCATACTCTTCTATTCTTTCTATTAATTTACATGATGATTCCAATGGATCCTCTAGTATAAATACCAGGTCGTCTGCAAAGGCTTGTAACTTATACTCTTCTTTTTCATTTTCATTCCTTTTGTCTTCTCTAATACACCTATTCAACACTTCTAATGTTAACACAAACCACAGAGGCGACAGTGGGCAACCTTGCCTAGTCCCTTTTCTTATATCTATAGATTCTGTCAATTCTCCATTTATCAAAACCCTTGCAGTTTGTTCACAATATATGGTCTCAATGGCACGTGTAAAGTTTTTACCAAAGCCCATTTGTGCCAATTGTAATAACATAAAATGCCAACTCACATTATCAAAGGCTTTTTGAGCATCCAAAAACATCAAAGCCGTTTGCTTTTCAGGATGTGCTTCATAGTACTCCAAAGTGTCCAGAATTATTCTTATATTATGTTTAATTTGTCTCTTTAGCAGAAATCCGTTTTGATCAACGTGTATAAAGTTATTTAAATATCTTTTCAATCTTCCTGCCAAAATTGAAGCAAAAAATTTATAATCAGCGTTTAATAGAGAAATAGGTCTATAATTATTAACTTGATGTGAGTCTGTATCTTCCTTCGGTATAAGTGTAATATAAGCTTCTGACCATGCCTTGGGTATTCTCTTCTTTAGCATAACTTCATTCATAACAACTAATAATTGGAGGTTCAACACCTCCTGAAAAGTCTTACAGAATTCCAAACCATCTGGGCCTGGTGCTTTTCCTATATTTTGTTTCTTTAAGGCTTGTTAACTCCATCATTGTTATATTCCCTTATAGCATTATTTCAATATCTTTAGGTATCTGTGGTAATTTTGCCTTTTGTAAATATTGTTTAATTTTTTCTTCTTGAATACTTTCTTGATAATACAATTTCCCATAGTAGTCTTGTATAATTTGTTTCTTTTCTGCACTTCCATAGCAAACATGTCCTTCATCTATTAAATGACTAATTCTCCTTGATTCTTTTTCCTTTCTAAGTTTATAGGTTAACCATCTTCCTAGTTTATTTGCGTCTTCAAAATAGTTCTGTTTGGTGTTTTCAATCTTTTGAGCTAATTCTTCTTTTTCCATTAATCCCATTTTATGTTTAGTTATATCCATTTTAATTTTAATGTCTTTTTGTGGAAATTTCTGTAGTTCTTTTCCTAACTTTTTATAATCAACTTCCAGTATTTTAAAAGTCTTTTTCTGTTTAATATTTCTTTTCCTTGTATAGTCAATTATCAAGCCTCTTGTGTAGGCCTTTATCGTGTCCCAGAGATTCTGTAACGATGTATCCTCTTTTGTATTTTCTTTAAAAAAGAATATCAATTCTTTCTCAATTTTCTGTTTAAAATCTTCTTCCTTTAATATCATATTGTTTAAAGTCCATCTAGATCTCGTCTTTTGTCCTTTCCAAATAACAGTCATTGGATTATGGTCCGCCCAAGTACTTGCTTCTATTTCAATTTCTTGTATATTAGAAAATAAATCAGCTGATGTCCATATCATATCTATTCTTGACCATGATTCATGCCTGTTTGAATAGAATGTATATTGCTTATTTCCTGCATTTCTCTCTCTCCATGCATCTTTTAGATTTATTTCTTCTATCATTTGAAAGAAAGATTTTGGTAGTTTCTTTCTGGCTTTCTTTGTTACTTTTTGTGTTTTATAATCCAACTGTTCATTAATTATTCCATTAAAATCTCCCATCATACATAAATTAACATAATCCAATACAATTATTTTTTTGTACAGTTTATTGTAAAACTCGTCTTGATTATCATTTGGAGCATATATTGCTATTAAAAGTGTGTTAATATTATTGTCCATTATTTCCACCATTAAAATTTTCTGTCATCATCTGTATGGATTAGTTCAGCCGAAATTGTTTCTCTAATATATAGAACCACACTTTTTTTGTTTCAATATATATTCATGTTGTTTTTTAATATGTACTTCTTGTAAACAAATTATATCAAATTTTAGTTTCGCTAATTTGTGAAATACTTTCCTTCTTTTGATAATTTAATTAAGTCCATTTATGTTCATCATAATCAATTTTCCCTCCTCCATTTTAGACTTTATAAGAGGGATTTATTGCTCTGGTAGATCTTACTTCTCTTTGTTCTCTGGGCACCCCGTCTACTGCACCTCCTCTTTTTCTTTCTCAATTACTGCTATACACTCCTTTTGAAATTCAATCAAAGACTCTTCTTTTCTTGTATCTTCCTCCTTTTCTCTGATGTATTCTTAGTAAAATAATTCCGCCTTTTCAACCATGTCGATTCTGTGTCTTTGTTCCCGCCAGGTAAAGAGGAGACCTTCTGGTATCAGCCATCTATAGTTTACTCCTCTTTTAAGCAATTTTTAGCTGGTAAAAGATATTCTCTTCTCGTCTCTCTTACTCTTCTTGGTACCTGTTTCAACACCACAATTTCTTTATCTTTATATTTTAATATCTTCTCCCTTGCCATTTGCAATATTTGTGTTTTAATAATTTTCTTAGTAAATCTAACATGAACTTCTCTTGATAACTTGTTCCTCATTGCATATCTTGTGTAAACATGAAACACTTCATTCATTCCATCCATCATTTTCTCTTCCGTTATCTCTAATGCTTCCACCAATATTTCTATCATTTTTTCAACAAGATTTTCACCCTTTTCTTCCTCCACATTTTGAAATCTCAGGTAGAATTCTGACCTATCTATCTCTACTCTCAATGATACAATCCTGTCTTTTTCAACTTCACTCAATCTAGTATTAATATTTCCAATTTCCTTGTCTCTTTGTTCTTCTTCTTCAATTTTCTTAATTCTTTCCTCATACTTCATCATCATGTTGGATATTTTCTACTTTCTCATCTGTCTTTTCAATTTTCTGCTGAATATTCTCTATGCTCTTTTCAATATTATCTGTTTTTACCTGGATTATTGCAATAAAAGGTGCTGAGAGGAAGTTGCTCTCAGCACTGGCTTTATACAGATATTTTTTTGTTGTCGCTGACTTGGATGGGATGTATTGTAAATAAACCGTTATCTTAACTCCACAAAAGTGAGTAACGTGGTTTATACCAAAAATCCCTACTTGTCTAGAAAGGCTGACAAACAGTACACAAAAGAGGCCTACCGCTACTGTGCTGAGAAGACGCGTTGGCTGTCACTTCCTCCTATGCCTCAGCCTCGCTGCTGTGCTACAGCCTGTTATGTGAGAATTTTTTTTTTTATTTTGAATCCCCTTTCAGTGCTTACATGGTACCCAGAAATATCCAATGCCGCAAAACCTAATGTGGCAGAAGGACCGTATCCGGCAGATGCAGGAGATACACTGACATTCCTTAAGTTCAGGGGTGGGATTCAAATTTTTTAACAACCAGTTCTGTGGGCATGGCTTAGTTGGTGGGTGTGGTTTGGTCATCATGTGACTGGATGGGCGTGGCCAACTGAACATCACTCACGTCTAGGGGTGCTTCTCCTCGCCTGGCCTCTCATGATAGTGGAGATGCTGCAACAGTCGTAAGTGTGAAAAACGGTCACGTCACTTTTTTCAGTGCCATTGTAACTTTGAATGGTCACTAAATGAACTGTTGTAAGTCAAGGATTACCTGTACAATATAAAAGGCTTCTTTGCTTGCAAAAAGATTAAAAGTACCTGCAAGCCGGAGTTACAAATCAGGCAGGGTGCCAGAGCACCTTGAGGATTTAAAAGTTAAAATGCAATGATAACTATCAGCAGCCAACTCTTGCTCATAAAGTGAAACCCTTTAGCAGAGAGGTCATTTAAGCTCTCCAGAAAGAGCACACCCAGGAGAAGCAATCCTTAGATCCATTTGTACCACTTAAAGACACCAGCTGGTCTCACTCACCTCACAAGATATCCTAAGGAAATCATCCAGATTTAAGGAAAGATCACATGTCCCCAAAAAGGCAGTAAAAAAAATCAGTGCCAAGCTTGCATCCTGCCTCTTGGAAGTACACCCCAAAAGGACAGTGCCAGATACCACTAAAGCAGTGAGGAAGACCCCCCTCCCCAGATAGAAAAAGAAACCATGAGGCAGGAAAAAATTCAAACATAATACAAATAATTAAATCACAACAGTAGCTATTGCTTATTAAATCAATTATCAGAAATAGACACAGGAACTAGCCAGATTTCTCAACCCAGTTTTTTTTCAGGAACAGATCAATCTTTTCCTTTCGAAACAAAGCTGAATAGAAAAAATTATCCCATCTATAAACACAGGATTAAATGTCACCAAGCACAGAATTAAACTTCACCAAAAAACAATTTTAGACCAAAACTCAGAAAGGGTATGTAAACTCACGTTTGAATGTCACTTTCTAGCTAGCCAAGAAGCCTTGCTGGATGTCACTCTTCTTGGTTCCTTGTCATTAAAAAGCTTCTTTCCATAGCTCTGCTTGTTATTCAATTATTTCTTCAAAATGCTGATCATTGCATGCTGGCTAGAAGTATTTCCAGGGGAGTATTTCCTCCTAACAGCAGTGTAAAAAGCTTAAAACAACCCTTCCCCTTTAAAAAAGTATCAGGAAAGAAAAAAAAACCTCCTAAGGAGACAGTAGGTCTAGGCATGCTGCCAAGAATGTAATAAGAATGGAAAAAAACAAAAGGAGATTTCTTCTAACTACTGGTTCTCCAAAATGCTTAGAAAGTTAACAAGGGGTTCTATAGAACCAGTCAGAACTGGTTAGAATCCCACTCCTGCTTAAGTTTACGGAGAATGCCTCAGTCTCAGATAGAATGCTAGCTTGAACAAACGCCATCAGAAATATTGTTTTTACAGCAAACTTTAACAGAAGAAGAAAAGAACCAAAAGTTTATTCCTCCAAGTTTCATTGCTCAAATTAAAGGAGACAAAAAAGCAAAAAAAAAAAAAATCTTAAAACAGATTTTAACGTTTTGAAAATAGCCAGTCCAGTCCTTCCCTTCTTATTATCCTTCTCTTTGGTTTGGATCTGTCATCGGCCCCAAATCTCACTCACCACTGTTTTTTCAGAAGAGAGAAAATATTCCCTTCTTCCGATTCTGTAGAGTCCCACTTTTCAAAAGTGCTTTCTTAGGGAATTTAATTCCACAGTAGAAATTAAGGGGGGTGGGGGCTGGAAATCTCACCAGATCAAACACAGTTGCAAAGTTATTACTTCCTATATATTTGCTCCAGTTGTCACAGCCTCACTCTGGTCATGACTCTCCTCTCTTATTCTGGTCAGAAAGGTTCCTTCGGATCAAGTGAGGAGGCTGCCATCCTCTCGCAATAAACAAAGGATCCTTCCTCTCTTTGTCACCCCTCCAGGTAGACTTTGGCCCTGAAGGACCTCCTGACAGAAAGAAATTATCTGGATTTCACACAGTCCATAACCGTCTTTCTCCGACGTCAACTGGAAACTCCAAGAGAATAGTTTTATTGACCAAGTATGATTGGATACACAAGGAATTTGTCTCCAGTGCATAAGTTCTCACTGTACATATAAACAACAAAGTAATATAATCATAAAATACCAATAGAAGACAGTAGAAAAAATTAGAAGGATAATAGCAATACAGCCATACAAAATAGGTAAATATCCTTAGATATAAGACAGTTCTGTGGTAATTAGGTGTTCAGCAGAGTGATAGCATGAGGAAAAAAGCAGTCTTTGTGTCTTGTTCTCTTGGCATGCAATGCCCTATAGCAGCATCCTGTGGGAAGGAGTTGAAATAGTTTATGTCCAGGATGTGAGGGGTCTGTCAGATATTTTCTCAGTCCTCCTTCTTGGTTGTATAATGTACAGGTCCTCCGTGGAAGGCATGCTGGTTGCAATTGTTTTTTTCTGGAGTCTTAACTATCCGTTCAAGGCAGAAGTGATATTCAGCAGGTTCTGACCAGTTCTGGAGAACCGGTAGGGGAAACTTTGACTAGTTCGGAGAACCAGCAAATACCACCTCTGACTGGCCCAGCCCCCAGCTATTCTCTGATTCCCAAGTCCCAGCTGATTGGCTGGATTTTCTTTTGTTCTTCTGCACAGGAGAACAGAGCTGGAAAGCAGGTTAGTGGGTGGGGAAGGAATGGGATTTTGCAGTAACCTTCCCCCAGGAGTGGAATGGGAATGGAGATTTTACAGTATCCTTGCCCTGCCACACTACCAAGCCACACCACGCCCACCAGCCACACCACGCCCACCAAGCCACATCAACAGAACCGGTAGTAAAAATTTTTGAATCCCACCACTGGTAAATCTCTCTTCTTGTTTGGTTGTTGTATCAAATAGACCAGTGATTGCCAACCAGTGGGCCATGGCCGTGAGAAAATTTTGGTGCGCTGCAGAGTAATCTCATCCATAGAGCACCCCTCAAAGCAATTAATCCAGGCTGTTGAAGCACAAATCTGCGCCGCTCACATGGCCCGTGGGAACCCTCCCCGGCCACTCACTCCTTACCTGGCAAACTTGCCTGCTTAATTGCTATTTTTCCTTTTTCCGACCATCAGCTGTTCTGCTGTGCTTGGAGATTTAGATTAGCTAGGAAGCAGGAAATTGTTGGATTTCTTGCTTTCTAGCTAGTCTTTAGATCTTCTGCTCTGCTTTTAAGCACAGCGAACCTCCTTAGGACTGAAGGTTCTATTATTCAGTGCAGACTTACGGCAAGCAAATTTTATGTGACAGACTCAGGTAACTGACGGCAGATAGATCACTGAATGATTTTGTGAGCAACTCAATCTGCCTGCCTCCTTTGCCTGATTTGGGTAAAAGTTGCTCTTTTTATAAAAATCAATATTTACATATATTGTGAGTTAATTTTGTGAGTTTGCTTGCAAGCAAATTTTATGTGACAGATGATGGCAGATAGATAGATCTCTGAAGAAATCTGTGATTCTGTGAGCAACTCAATCTGCCTGCCTGCTTTGCCTGATTTTAGGTAAAAGTTGCTGTTTTAATAAAAATTCAATATTTATATAAATATTTGTAATATTTACATACAAGCCATGCCCAGCCAGTCACATGACCACCAAGCCATACCCACAAATTAGGCCACCACAGAACGGTTAGCGGTCCCTGGGATTTAAAATTATGAGTTTGGTGGTCCCTGAGGTCCAAAAGTTGGCGACCCCTGAAATAGAGAGTTACAGAAATACAAATGACAGACTCAATAATTCCTCTGTAGAACTGTATCAACAGCATTAGGGGCAGCCTGTATTTTCTGAGTCGACACAGGAAGAACACTCTTTGTTTTGCCTTTTTAATGATGGCTCCAATGTTAGGTGTTCATTTAAAAACTTACCATGTAATAAACTTGAATTAACTCCTTTTCCTGATTGCTTGCACTTAACAGTATGGGTCCTTTCTTGATTCCAGCCACCAATTTGGACCCACTACACCTGAGGGCCACATTGACAGGGACCACGCCA
Source organism: Naja naja (assembly GCA_009733165.1). Classification (NCBI taxonomy): domain Eukaryota; kingdom Metazoa; phylum Chordata; class Lepidosauria; order Squamata; family Elapidae; genus Naja; species Naja naja. Next base: position 98,848,094 of record CM019155.1, on the reverse strand, counting down.
CATTGGCTCTATTTGTACACCAGGTGATTAGTCACGTGAACATTTATAGCCCAGCCAGTGGGCCAGGGTGGATGCAGTGACAGTGGCCCTGGATGGGGAAGTGGCAGACTGGGTAGCAGATCTGTACAGTGACAACGCTCAGGAGTTTGGAGATGTTAACCTGCTGCTGGAAGCTTTACAATGCCATTTTGATGTGACCCAGACTTAGAGGGCTGAAGTGGAGTTGATGGCATTAGAGCAGAGGCTTCACCAGGTGCTGGAATATTTTCTGGGAATTCTGCCAGCTTCCTGGCAAATTACAGCATTGGCCAGAACAGCTTCTGGTTCATTGATTCAAAGCAGGGCTTGATAGAGGCCTGCAGAAGGCCTGTGCATATCGTGGCCTGCCCCCTCGGCTAAATGCCTGGTACCGAGCGACCACAGAGTTAAATGCTGAGTTGAGGAAATTCTGCCCCAAGAGGGTACTGAGACCTAGGCCACACAGGTTCCCTAAGCAGAGGTTGACCAATGAATGCACAGCCCCACCCATGGAGGGATGCCCCGGTCAGAGCCCCAGATTGGCCTGCTCGCCTGCCTATGTTGTCCTTTAGATGAGGTCAGCCCAGCCATTGAGCAGGTGAATGCCCGGCCCCCATGCCAAGGGGAAGAGTGAAGACTTCGGACCAGGGAAACCCAGGAAGAATCCCAGGAAGATTCCTGAGAAGTCTTCAAAATTGATAACATGAATTGAAAGACCAGCAACAAGCGAGTCATTCATCTAGTCCTTCAGCTGGCAGCAATGAAGAGAAGAAAAAAAAAGATGTGCTAATTGCAAAGTCCCTGAGCTTGACTGGTCATGTGACCAGGGGGAAATACATGCCAACCATTGCTCATAACTGGGCAACAAAGGGCACTCGCAGGATTAAAAAGCTTCAGGCATGACTTACAGATCACGGATACTGCAGAGGTGTTTTGTAGTTCACAATTCTGAACTTTGTCATAAATACACTTTTGGGATGCATTTGTAACTCTGAACAGTTATTAAATGGCCATTTATACCTTGAGGACTACCTGTATTCCTATGGTGATTTTTGCAGGAAATTAGCCTTGTAAGCCAGCCAAAAATATTGTAAAATGAAGTCATATGACCATGGAATGCTGCAACTGGCTATAAAGGTGAACCAGTTGTCAAGTGCTCTAAATCTACCATATGATTTTGTGTGCGTGACCACTGAAACTTCAGAACCGGTCATACGTGGGGATTTGTTGTAACTTTAAATGATTGGTTATTAAGCATGGACTAGCTGTAATAGCAAACCTGCAATGTATGATAGTTACCTCCAAAAAACTCTATAATTAAGGACATATACACACCACTATTTAACATGGTGTGCTACATGAAATGCTACTACTATAGTAAATTAAGAGATGAGTATCAGTTTGTGTCATTATCGGGGGGGGGAACAATTGCACAAGGTATTGATGGAAGAAAGCTAGGCTTACAACCTGCTGTTTCTATACTTTCACAAAACTTTCTACAGAATAGCCAATATTTCCAGTTTTCTGCTAATGAAGAAACCTCTCCACCTCTTCTGAGTTACTTCTCCTACATCAAATATCATTTGCCTACTGTGATTGCACGATGAAAGGTGCTTATAACAATGTCATTGTTTATGGAAACTCTTGCAAATGGCTTTTGTCACAGTTAAATAATAATTAATTTAAAATATTTTTGATATTGTAATTTTTTGTGGTAGCAGTTACAAAACTAACCAATGTGTCATTTGTAGCAAAGCTGTGCAGATGATCTTAATAACATTGTTTCTGATGTTTTAGCTTGTGAAAGATGAGCCTTAGTGAAACAGAGTTTCAAACACAAAAAGGAATTTACATATGAGAAGGTACCTATGAATGTAGCATTCAGTATTACCTAGTCCTCAACCTATGACCAGATTGCGATCACTAAGTGGTTGAGAATTGAGAAATCAGGTGACTCCTTCACTCAACAACCGCAGTAACAGCTCTCTCTTTGTAGGTCTTAACTGACTGTGCAGGTCGTTAAGCAAATGGAGCCCTGGACAAGGAGTGTAAAGATGCCCCAGGGGGATGGGGAAGATTCAACATAAGCCCCTATGAGTTCAGGATGCTGCAATGTGCTGGAAAGCTGCTGCTGCCTGGGAGGCCCAGATCTGTTCCCCAGCCAATCAGGCTTGAGAGACCTGGACTTGTTCCTTGTCCCTCAGCCCTGGGGGCCTTGGTAGTTATAGGGTATATTCAGAAAGCTTAAAGCACTCCACTTACTTTTTATTTTCTCTTTAGCTGTTAATAGGTGGCTTCTGCAAGTAGGCTTTTCCCTAGTTGCTTGTAGGCTTCTTCTAATCTTCTAAACAATCATGAGAACCTTCTCAGAATATATGCTAAATAGTTTTTAATTTAAAAAATGTTACACATTAATCAATACTGACAAATTCAGAAATAAGCCTAATTCATGTCTTAGATACTAGGAACAATCCTGCAAGTGCATGGAATGTCCAGTTTTCCTAACACTTTATTGCCTTCCTAATACTATTTTTTATTACAGAACTGTACTGTGGTCTAGGATAGGGTTAAACCTGTGTGATGCAAGTATCCTGATATTAAAAGAATTGTCTGATAAAATAAGAGACATTAACTACCCAATTATGTTACTTGTCTGCCTTAAAGATACAGTATTTCCATCAGCCATTTTTTTGCTTTATTTACTGGAAACCATTTGACATTCCAAAGTTGCAGGGCTATAAAGGCCTTTTCACAAAACAATTAAGAGGTGCTTATTAAGAAATATAGAATAATATTATCCAGCTCTAAGCATGGACGTGTGGAAAATTTAAAATGGTTTAATTGGAATTGCAGTTGGAATTGTAGAAAACTCAGTTTTTCTTAGATTGCTCAGCATTCCCTTTAATCTTAAATAAAGTAGATTGAACTTGTAGAATAGGTACATCCCTACTACCTGAAATTAAATATTTAAAAATTTTGTACTAGGTATATATTTGACATTCACTGCATTTCTTAGCTTTGCTTCCAAAACTGTTTAGTCTGTTTTATTTTAATATTATAACGTTAATATTAATATTATAACAAGGATGTTGTTGTGAATGCCAGTCACTTAAACAAGCAGTCTTTTTCTGACCAGGGTTGGGCCCAGAATCTAATTTGTTAAGTGATCATTAAACAAGCTATATCATTACCTCACTCAGTGAACACAATTCCTTCTCCCCAGTTACAATCAAGGGACTGTTAGGTGAGGTGCCAGAGATGGCCCAGACCTCCAGCCACTTGGAAGGCTTGGGCCCTCTCCCCATACTAGCAAGGAAGATAGTGGTCACTAGTGTGTCATTTCAACCCTAAGCTACAAATATTCTTATTGGAATGTTGCAAATAGTGATCACATGCCAGTTGGCAACTATTCTGTCCTCTATAATTACTGGCTGAATGTATAAAGGCAGATAGATAACTCCACAAAGCATCCA
>CM019155.1:98797153-98843603 GCA_009733165.1 Naja naja | reverse complement strand
TCCCACAGTTGCTCTGATATACCAGAATCAGACATCATATTCCTAGCCATAACCTGTACTGTTTGTCCTCTACATTCAATATATGAGGTATATTGTGGTCTATAAGGATCAGAACACTCATGTTCAATTCTAGCTTTTAGTAACATGGTTTTAAATTTGTTATTAGTAAATTCAGTATCATTATTCGTAATTAATAACTTTCTGTTTCTGTTTTCTTTCAGTAAATTTTAGCAAGTTTACAAAATACTGGTATGTTTCTTGCTTTGTTTTCATTAGGTAACAGAAACCATATCTGGAAAAATGATCCATAATACTCAATATATAACAGGCTCCACCTATACTAGGTTTTCTAGGTCCAATGATCTCAGCAAAAACAACCTCTAATAGTTTACTGGTTTTCAGACCCTTTACCATATTTTCAGAAATTACCTTGTTTTCCTTTTGATTACAAATATTGCAATCTAAATATTTTATACAAGGTTTTAAGTCTATACCAGTAGACAACTCAACAGTTTTCTTGAGCATTTTGAAATTTATATGTCCCATACACCTATGGAGTAGATGAATACATTCATCATGAGGCTTCTTATTCTCATAAACTAAATTAACATTACTTGATGGATCATCATTTATAATAAACAAACCATTTTCCAATCTTGCAGTAATACTTCTACCTTGTCTGTCTATTAAACATGTATCTCTCTTAAATGTTACTACAAATCCTGCTTTTTCCATTTCTCTTACAGATAGCAAATTAAACTTCATTCCGGTACATAACATCGGTAAACTTTCATTAATACATGAACAATATGCAGTACCTTCTCCATATGCTTTCATTTTCCATCCATTAGCTAATGATATATGCTGTTTACTCTTTATCATGTTAACAAACATCTCTTTACTTTCAGTTATGCACTGCAATGCTCCACTGTCAACTACCCATATATCATGGTTTACACCTGTAGTTGTATTTGATATTGCTAAACTAACATTCTTATGAGCTCTCTGTATATTATTCTGTTCCTTAACCTTTTTACAGTGACAAACTGTTTATTTTGAAGAGCTCGATGCATTGATTCCTGATGTTTATTATATACCAACAGCAACCTGTAGTTTGCTTAGTCAAAGTCATTTGTTGAGAGTATCCAAGTACCAGGTTCACCATTTTGAAAAAGCAAGTTATGTGGTTAAAGAGGGTAATATTGTTGCTGAAACTATATTAATTGCTAGTGTTTATTACCTAAAGCTAAAGTCTAACTCGCAAGCAAAGGCAAGTATACAATCTCCAAAAAAGGAGAGCACAGGCCCAGAGAGAGATCCTGTCGCTACTCCAAAGGCTCCTACAGCCAACAAAAGAAAAGTAAGAAACAGATTGCTCGAAGCAAGCCTGAGGTTCCTAATAAAAATATTGAGAATTCACTAATAGGTAAACCTTTGCATTCCAGGTGTATCAATAAGTGGCACAGAAGATTGGGGCATGCCAGTTTTCGTGTTCTTAGGAAGATGCGGAATTAGTGAAAGGTTGGGATCTGAAGGGCTGTAAGGTGTTCTTGGATTGTTCGGTCTGCAAGAAAGCCAAATCCAAAGCAGCAGCTGTTCCAAAACACGCTACATGCCTGTCAACACACATTTTTGATTTGATACACACTGACATCGTAGGTCCATTTGCACCAACACTTGGTGGTAAAAATATTTCTTTACAATTGTTGATAATTATTCCAGATATGGATTTGTATTTCCTATGAAAGAAAAATCAGAGACCTTTCAGATCTTTAAAGACTTTGCAACTTATGTCAATACCCAACACAATGTTAGCATTGCTAGAATTCAAAGTGATCCGGTGCTGAATTCATGTCTCAGCGTTTTCAAGACTGGATGTGTAGAAATGGAATTCTGCTTCAGACATCAGCCCCTTACATTCCTGTGGAAAATGGAGTGGTGGAATGCTGAAATGGGGTTCTACAAACCATGATGCGTTGTCTCCTAGAAGACGCTAATCTCAGTCTCCCATACTGGGGTGAAGCTATTAAATATGCAAATTACATTATTAACCGCATCTGGAGTAGTGTAATAAATCAGGCACCTTTCTTCAAGTTATATGGATATAAACCCGATCTTAAAAACATCCATATTTTTGGTTCATACGCTATGGTGAACATTCCCTTAGCTCAAAGAAAGAAAGGATGTCCAGCAGCAAAAAGAATGAGATTCATGGGTATTGATGACAATTCAAAATGGAGCAAATTCGTTGACTCCAGACATGTAATTGTGATTTCTCAGTCCTTTAATTTTGAGGAAGATGCTGACTGGTCCAGGATTCACTCCAATGATCCTGGAGTTTATTTTCCTAGAGATGATGCTACTGATGTCATGCAGTCGGATGATCAAGATTCACAGGCGGATGTTCCATCAACTAGTTCTTCTCAACCAGATGTTCGTCTTCGCAAGTCATCGATGCTGATGCTAGCGACTATAAGAAGATGACGAAACGGAAGAAGAATGGACAATTGTTCCAAAGCGTTCTAGAGGGCCACAAAGGGATCCCTCCAAAGCGATATTTCGTGGCAATTGACAAAAGCATCTTTACCGTTGATTTGTGCTGTTACACTGCCTCCTGACAAGTTCACACAAATTAAGCATCTTCCTGATTCAGAGCAAGAGAAATGGTATGAGGCAATGCAGGCTGAAATGGACAGTCTAAAGAAACTCAAGGTGTTTATGCCGCAAGTCGTCCCATAAGAGACAAATAAGAAAGTTAGGCATTAGATGGGTCTACAGAATTAAAAAGAAGCCAAATGGTGAGTCATTATGCAGGGCCAGACTTTTAGCTCAGGGTTTTGCTCAATGTTATCCTGAGGACTACACAAATACTTACTCATCGACAGTTCGGACTGAGAGCATGAAAATTGCTTTGGCCACTGCAACTATTCTTGGTTTAGAAGTTTTCCAATTTGATGTTGAAACAGCTTATCTACATGCTGACCTGGATGAAGAAATTTATGTCAATGGTTCTCCAGGGTTCTGAAAGCAAGAAGGGGATACCTGGCTCTTAAACAAAAGTCTTTATGGTCTGAAACAGTCTGGTTTAATGTGGTACTTATGTCTTACTGACAAACTAAATTCAATGGGCTTTATTAAGTCCGAACTGATGAATGTGTGTTCACAAAAAGATCTGAGAATATATATGAGATAATTCTTGTTTTTGTTGATGATATTTTTTATATTGGTCCAAATAAGAAAATGAGTGAGAATTTTCCAAAAGCCTTGCAGAAATATTTTACATTGAAATCTTTGTTACATTAACATTTATTTGGGTGTTCAGATGACCAAAACTCAGAAGGGGTTTAGTCTTTCACAAGAGGATAAGATTGAACAAGTTTTGCATCATTGCAACATGAAGGATGCTAAAACAGCTAGCATACCTATGCAAACAGATTTTCATAATCTGGCACATGAACCGAGTCCTGATTTTGAAGATCAAACACTTTATCGTTCAGTAATTGGGTCATTGTTATACATTAGTAGTTGGCCTAGACCCGACATTGCACTTAGTGTTAATCTTTTGTCACGACACGTAGGTAAAGCAAAACAGTTTCACTGGTTATGCATTAAGAAGTTGTTGAGATATCTAAAGCACACTAAAAATATGAAGTTGTTGTTAGAACCGACACATACTGATTATGCAGAATTGTGTTGTTATGCAGATTCTGATTGGGTGAGTGATAAGTCACATAAAAGTACTTCAGGTTATATGATGTTCTTAAATGGATGTCCTGTTTACTGGCATGTGCGTAAACAGAACTTCATTTCTTGTTCATCTACTGAAGCTGAATATGCTTGTGTTTCAGATGCATGTAACTCTCTAACGTGGTTTGATGCTTTAGTCACAGATATCTGGACACGCCCGATCCAGCCAATCAGAGTGATGGAAGACAACGAATCTGTGGTTTATATTTCTGAAACACGTTTCACAGGTTCTAGGTCCAGACACATTGACATTCGTTATAAGAACATAAAGCAATTAATTAAACAAGGTTTTGTTAAATTACAGTATGTGTCCACACATGATTTTATTTATTTATTTATTTATTCGACTTATATGCCGCCCCCTCTCCAAAAAGGACTCAGGGCGGCTCACAGCTAAAAAATACAACAATAAATAAGTTAGTTAAAAGCATATTAAACAGATTAAAGCCGAATTAAAGTTAAAACCCTATAGTAAAAATAAAACCGACCCCCAGAGATTCAGCACAACCCGGATTGTAAAAAGAGCCAGGTCTTCAAATCGTGGCGGAAGGTGCAAGATCGGGGCCAACCGAGCTCCAGCAGAAGAAGATTCCACAGAGTGGGAGCCGCCACAAAGTAGGCCCTCCCCCGGGTCACCACCAAGTGACATTGAGTCGCAGACGGCACTCCGAGGAGACCCTGTCTGTGCACCCGTACAGGGCGGTTAGTATTTGATGTTGGGAGGAGTCGTTCTCATAAATAACCTGGACCCATGCCATGCTGGACTTTGAATGTTAATACCAAAACCTTGAATCTCGCTGATCAGATTGCTGACATGCTCAACAAACCACTTCCAGCTGCTCAGCACAAATATCTGCGTGAGAAGATGTGCCTTGCCTGATGTTCGCTCAACAGACAAAGAAGGGGATGTCACTACAGCTTTTTTTTGTGATTTGTCTGTTCAGTTCCTAGGCTAAGATTTGCAGGCAGTTGCCTGCTAGCTAGAACATTTGTTATCTTGTCTCCATAGTAATGAGATAAGACAGTCTTGTGATTTCTGATTCACTGCGCATGCTTCAAAGAGTTTTTACTTCACTTCCTGTAACTTCCTTTGTACTTATTCCTGTATATGCCTTTGGTGTGAGATTAAGCTGCTGGTATGTAGTCTCTTTAGGTTTTATTATTTTTGTAAATAAAAAATGTTTCTTAGATTACTTTCCGGGTTTTCTTTTATCAAAGAAAACCTTGGTAGCTCAGGCTGTTAAATGCCTGCTCTTAAGATCCAGCTGCCTACAATTATTGTAGGCTCGAATCCCACCAGGCTCAAGGTTGACTCAGCCTTCCATCCTCTCGGGGTAGGTAAATTGAGGACCCAAGATTGTTGGGGGCAATTAGCTGACCTTGTAAAAATGCCGCTTAGTAATAAGCAGGCATATACAATGGAATGAAGGCTATTGCTGAGCACACTGGGTTGTATCCCAGAAATTGTAAGCCGCCCTGAGTCTTCGGAGAAGGGCGGCATATAAATGTAATTAAAAAAAACAAAGTTGAAAGCAAAGAAAGGCACGGTCCACCTCTAATTAGCAGGGATGTTTGGAAGATTTTTACTCCCTGACAATCTGGCTATATGTCCTTTAGCCCCACAAGAAAAACATTTCCTAACAATATAGGCAGTTGAAGACAGTTTTTCTTCCTGTGGTTGTCTTTCTCTCAGTTGGTTTCTCTCTTGTCTTCTTCTTGCCTCTTCTAACAGTCTTCCAGTTATGCCAGTCAATGTCAGTTCATCTCTGCTTAAAACTTCCAGTGAAGACACATAATCATCATAAGTTTCATCCAAAGAAGAAAGAATAATGTAAACCTGATGTAACCCAGAGAAAATCAGTTCTTTTTCTTGTAGCTCCTGAAAAGTCCTTTTCATAAACTCCAAATGAGCTAACATATTGCCACCTTTTATAAGACAAGCTCAAAACAGTTTACGTGTAAGGTATATGTGTGCACCCACACTATTCGAACATAAATCTTCTTCAGAATGTCCCAACATCTAGCAGCAGATTCTTCACCACGAATATGGACTAGTTGCGAATCACTCAGTGTCAGCCCAATTATACTAAGAGCCTTTTCATTATCCGGTTAAATTCAGCTATTTTCTTTTTGTCTTCATCATTCAATGGGTCCCAAGATGTTACATCCGTGGATTATTAACTACAGTCCATAATCCTTCTTTACGCAGAAGCAGGCTGCACTTCATAGACCAGGAAACACAGTTTGTTCCATCCAACCGGGTTATCAGGGATAGACTGGTCGACTGTTCTTGTGCCATTGTAACAATAAACCACAATTAGCTGTCTGAATATGAAACTGTACATTCACACTAGTTCTCAATATCTCTCTCTGGGCCCATAACCAATGTTAGGATATATGCAGAATAACCATGTGTAGCAAGGATATGCACATTGAAGCATTGTGAGAACAGTTATGAATAAATACACAGCCACACAGAGATACACCAAATTGTGTTAATGTTTACTCGAAGAAAATAGCACAGTCCACCAAACAGTCCAGGTCATACACATTTTAACAGTCCAGCAGTATCCAGTTATAAAGTCTTCTTACCCTTTTCATGTCTTTTACAGCAGACAAATATCAAACCATAATACAATAGATAATCTTCGATATCAACAGAATATCAAAGTAAACAGAGTTAGTATCAGTCCGTATTCAGTCAGAGAGAGAGTCAGTATCAGCATCAAGAGAGATCTTCAGTGGGAGAGAGAGTTAAACTATGATCTATAGCTCCCTGTTATGGCAACTTGCAACATACTCAACCAACCAGAACACAGCATAATACATTACAGTATTTTTCCTTAAAGCTACAGGCATATATATTTGTGATTTATATATTGTCAACCCAACTATGTTATGTACATATACATAACAGCGTTGACTCTTGTATTGGGGAAGGCGAGATCAGGCGTCTGCCATAAAAAATTTTCCCAGCAGGAACATATCGTAGTGTAAAGTTGAATCGTTTAAAAAACAATGCCCATTGCACTTGTTTAGGAGATATTCGACGTGGATTTTGGAGTACCTCCCAATTCTTGTGGTCTGTCCACACCTCAAAAGGGTGTGGACCACCTTTTAGTAGATGTCTCCAAGTAATTAACCCCCACTGAACAGCAAATGCCTCTTTCTCCCAAATTGCCCAATTACGCTCAGTGGAACTAAATTTTCAAGAGGCATAGGCACATGGTTGTAATGTTCCTGCTGAATTCTTTTGTAGCAAAACAGCTCCTGCTGCCACATCACTAGAGTCGACTTGAATAACAAACAGTAAGCTGGTATCAGGATGTTTGAGGGCCGGTTCTTGAGCGAAGAGATTTTTCAAATTATCGAAAGCAGTTTGACATTGTGGCATCCGTGATAACAAAGTACTTGATTTTGGTTTCTCAGTCCCCATAGTTTTAGTTCGCAATAGGTTAGTTAAAGGAATGGCAATATCAGCAAACCGTGGTATGAATTGCTGGTAAAGTTGGAAAATCCCAATAAACTTTGAAGTTGTTTCCGTGTGGATGGGGCTTGCCATTGTAAAACAGCCTCCACCTTTTTGGGGTCCATTGTTATCCCATGTTCAGAAATACAATATTCAAGATAGTCCAGTTGTTTAGTCCAATCACACTTGGACAATTTTACATAAAATTTGGCCTCTAACAATTTCTTGAGTACCTGCCTTACTAAGTGGATATGTTTGTCCTCTGTGTTGGAATATATTAAAATACCATACAAATAGACTAATACACCCTTATAGAGATAATCATGCAAAACTTCATTGATTAATTCAAGGTTTTAGTATTAACATTCAAAGCACTACAAGGCATGGGTCCGGGATATTTACGGGAGCGTCTCCTGCCGATATCGAGTGCCAACCGCCCTGTACGAGCACGCAGACAGGGGCTTCTCAGGGTGCCGTCAGCGAGCCAATGCCAGTTGGGGGTGCCCCGGGGATGAGCCTACTCTGTGGCAGTTCCTGCCCTGTGGAATCAACTACCCCTGAGGCTCCATCTGGCCCCTGACCTTCGCATCTTCCGTCACAACCTGAAAACTTGGTTATTCGAACAGGCCGGGCTGGCTGGGGGGGGGGGATTTTTTAAATTTTAAATTCTTAATGTTATCATGTTTACTGGGATTTTTAGTGATACTGGGCTTGTGATAGTTTAATTCTCTTTTAAGTAATTTATTGTTCATTGTTTGGTTTTAGTTGTGAGCCACTCCGAGTCTTCGGAGATGGGGCGGCATACAAATCCAAGTAATAAATAAATAAATAAATAAATAAATAAATAAATAAATAAATAAATAATTGCATGAATACTGCTGGGACACCTTGCAAACCAAATGGCATTACATTAAAATAATAACTGCCCAATGGACAATTAAACATTGTCTTCCACTCATCACCTGGACAAATTCTTACTTGATAATAAGCCTCCCTTAAATCAAGCTTGGTGAAAATCCGTCCTTTCACCAATGTGGCTAATAAGTCTTTTATTAATGGTAGCGGATACAAGGGTTCTACACAAATAGTGTTTAAGCCCCTATAATCAACACACAAACATAGACCACCATCCTTTTTTTTCACAAAACAACACTGGAGCTGCCATGTGAGATCTACCAGGCGTGATAAATCCTCTTTTTAAATTTTTCTCAATATACTTCCTCATCTCCTCCAATTCTTTGGGTGTCATTGAGTACATTCGTGGTTTCGGAAGTTTTGGTCCAGGCATTATCTCTATCAAGCAATCCGTTGTTCGATGGGGAGGTAATGAATCAGTACCCTCCTCTTTAAAAACATTCGCCAAATCTTCATGTTCAATCGGGTATCGATGTTGTAACATTGGGCGTTCTTTTTCTTGTATGGATTTACTGGCAGCTGGTGGTACATCATCAGGAGTAGGTGGATATGGACCATATGGATATGGTCCAATTGCCAGCCGTATTTTCCAAAAACTGGTTCCCACTTATCGAGCTGAGCTAACCCCAAAATTAGTGCCTCATTCATGTGAGACATCACAACAAAAGATATCCACTCCCAGTGCTCTCCCAATTTAACATATTCGGTTCAGTGAGTTGCTGGAACCCCACCCAATATAGACCCGTCCACATGTGTGAATTGTGCAAATTTATTTGATAATAAAACATTAATTAAATTTAATGGAAAAAGAAGAATTGTCATAACAATTTCTTGTTCCTAGCGAACTTGGTCGAGGCGGGTTGTTGGTCGAGGCGGGTTGAGCATCGTGTGGGGGATGCGGAGTTTGCCGGCTTCATTCTTCAGCCTCCGAATCGGGTTTCCACGGCACGGAAGATGACAGCGGCGATTGTGGTGGTGTCAGAGATGTCGGAGGTGGTGGCTACAGGTGGCATAGGTGAGAGCTATGCCGCTGCTGGCCCTGTGAGGGTGAGAGCCTCACAAATATTACCGGCAGGGGATGGCTGCAGGGCCAGTGACGGAGTCGAGAAATCAAGGAGGCGACCAACGTACCGGAAATGGAGGGGAGGAAGATCAGGGTGGCGACCCTGGATTGCAGCGACTCGGCCTGCTGGACTGGAGGTGACCAGATGGAGGCTGGAGGAACTTTGGAGATCAGAGGAGGAGCTCACTGTGGAAGGTCAATGTTCCTGGCTTCAGGCCGGAGATTTTCGCTGCCTTAGGAGTCGCTGCTGGGATTAGCTGGGGACTTTGGAGGGTGGCTTTTGAGCCACCCTAGAAGTCCCTGGGCCCCCTCCATTGGAGGTTGTGGTAGGCAGCTGGACCTGGTCTGGCCTTGCTGCCGGGCTTTCTGGTCTCTGCCCGCCCTGCTGTCTTTCAACCGGTGACTTTCTTTTACCATCTTCCCTACTGGTATCTCTAACTTTTTTGCACTTTAATGACATTATCTGGTGCACTTTAAGAACTATGCACTTTAAGAATAATGCACTTTAAGAGTAATGCACTTTAAGAACTGTGCACTTTAAGAACAAGTCTCTTAGTATATGACATCCGCTGCTGTCCCATCTACACTCGCCCCCCCTTTTTGCTGTTGTAGCCGTCTTTCGTCCTTGGCGGAGGTTCTGCCTGGTACTGTGAGAAAATAGCAAGCTGCCCTGTTTGTTCCAGCCCAGAGATAACCACCACGGTGGGAGAGTGGTGGTTGGACCATGGTTTTATCTGCACCCCCCATGGATGGTGAGAGAACCTTCAGGGGACATGACATGATAACTATTGCTGCTGGTTCCAAGACGGAAGGCGGTCGACACTGACTTTTAACACCTGGACTTTTAACATACTGATTTTAACATCTGTCAACCATCTGTGGCTGAATTTATTTATCCCTGCCCTCTGGGAATTTTAATTGTTATATCATGATACTGGCTTATTCACCTATGGAATTACGGGCCTATAGGACTGTTCCCTTGTCCTTAGCATGGCCCATGGGGGTATCAAGAGCTTACCTTTATGACAGATTTTTAGATCTCGAGAGGTGGCATCGTGCGACCAAGGGGGGTAATTTTAAATTAGGTAAAGGGAAACTTTTAAATTTTTTGACTCGTTGTTTTAAAGGGTTAGGGAGGGGGGAGGGTTGTCGGTCTGGGCAGGCAACTGATCAATTTCTGCCCAGATTGGAAGGAGCTCGGTTCAGCCCGACTGGGGATTGTGCCGTGGGATGGTGGGGAGGCCCACGGGACTCCGGGGAATGAGGCGGGAATCCTGATTCCCAGGGTGATCGGACTTGGCAGGGGATGGAGAGGCAGGGGGCCATATTGCATAAAGGGAGCGCGCCGCTGCTGTCTTCAAGCTGTGGCATGCTCCGACCCCCATGCCTCTGCCAACTCCCACGGGATACGGGACTGAGAGGCCCTGGGCTTAGGTTGGTGTATTTTAATGCCAGGTCTGTGGTCAATAAGGAACCCCTTCTTGGTGAGTTAATCAAGGAGGAGGCCATGGACCTGGCTTGCATCACTGAGACCTGGTTGGGGCCGGAGGGTGGAGTCCCTCTGGTTGATCTATGCCCCCCAGGTTTTCAGATTTTACACCGTCCACAAGCTCAGGGGAGGGGTGGGGGTTGCTGTTGTTATTCGGGAGACCTTGATTCCAAGGGAGGTCACCGTTCCAGAATAGGTGTGAAGCTCTCCTTTTGAGGTTGGGGCCTGGTGGTCGGTTGGGCTTGTTGCTTATATACCTATCCCCCAACTATGCGGCAACGGCCCTGCCTGGGCTGCTCGATGCCCTCTCGGGAGTGGCAGTTGAGTTCCCAAGCCTTTTGGTTTTGGGTGGCTTCAACCTGCCCTCTCTGGGGGGAGCGTCGGGGCTGGCCCAGGAGTTCATGGCTTCCATGGCGGCTATAGGCCTGACCCAAATAATACAGGCCCCCACACACAAGGGGGGCAACACACTTGACCTTGTTTTTGTCTCGGAACGTTGGCGTAGTGATCTGGGGGTGGGCACTACTGTGAATTTGCAACCCATAGCATGGTCAGACCACTATCTCCTGCGGCTGGTCTTCCAACAAGTGGTCCCACACCGTTGGGATGAGGAACCACTGTGATGGTTCCTCCCCAGACGTCTGATGGACCCTGAAAGGTTCCAGACAGAACTGGGGTCTTTGCCCGCCTCCCTTATCCACAGCTCAGCCGAGGTACTGGCGGCTACCTGGCAACAGGCAGCTGCTGAGGCCCTCGACCGAGTTGTCCCCTTGCATACCCTCACTTGCTGCAGATCCCAGATGGCTCCTTGGTTTACTGAGGAGCTTAGGGAGATGAAGCAGCATAGGAGGGGTTTAGAGAGCAGGTGGAGGTCAACCCACTCCGAATCTGACCGAGCCCAGTTAAGAGCCTACATTAGGACTTACCTGGTACCTGTGGGAGCAGCAAAGAGGGCTTACCTCTCTGCTCTCATAGCATCCGCAGAGGACCATGCGGCCGCCCTGTTCAGGGTCACTCGCTCCCTCTTACATCGGGGGATGGGGGTTGATCCTTTGCGGGGTAGGGCTGAGGAATTTGGTCAATATCTGTTGGATAAGATCGCTCAGATCCTGGAGGGGTTGAACTCTAATTGGCAGTGGTCTGAGGAGTGTGGTACAAGGAGTCTGGCCAATAACATCTGGTCTGAGTTTGATCCTGTTTCTGAGGATGAAGTGGACAGGATCATGCGACGGCTGAGTTCCACCACATGTTTGTTGGACCTGTGCCCTTCCTGGATGGTATATGCCTCCAGGGAGGTCACATGCGGCTGGCTCCAGGCAGTGGTTAACGCTTCACTGAGGGAGGGTTCCTTTCCCGCTGCCTTGAAGGAGGCGGTGGTGAGACCCCTCCTGAAGAAGTCTGCTCTGGACCCAGCTGTTTTAAACAACTTCCGTCCAGTTTCCAACCTTCGCTTTTTGGCAAAGGTTGTTGAGAGCATGGTGGCTCAGCAGTTTCCGCTTTTCCTGGAGGAAGCGGACTATCTAGATCTGTATCAATTGGGCTTCCGGGCTGGATATAGCACAGAGACGGCATTGGTTGCGCTGGTGGATGATCTGTGGAGGGCTTGGGACAGGGGATTTTCCTCTGTCCTGGTCCTATTAGATCTCTTAGTGGCTTTTGACACCATCGACCATGGTATCCTATTGCGGCGCCTCAGGGGGTTGGGAGTGGGAGGCACTGTTTTGCAGTGGTTCTCCTCCCACCTCTCGGGCGTTCAACGGTGTTGGCAGGGGGGCAGAGGTCGACTTCGAGGGCTCTCACTTGTGGGGTCCCCCAGAGGCTGGTCCTCTCACTCCTTCTGTTCAACATCTATATGAAGATCATCCGTGGTTTTGGGGTGAGGTATCATCAGCACGCTGATGATACCCAGTTGTATATCTCCACCCCAAACCAAATCAGTGATGCCCTCTCCGTGATGTTGTCATCGAAGGGGTTTAGAGAGCAGGTGGAGGTCCACCCACTCTCAGTCCAACCGAGCCCAGCTAAGAGCCTATATTAGGACTTACCTGGTAGCTATGAGAGAGGCGAGAAGGTCTTATCTCTCCACTCTCATAGCGTCCGCAGATAACCACCCAGCCACCCTGTTTCGGGTTACCCGCTCTCTCCTTCGTACAGGGGGGTGCTGGACCCGTTGCGGGGTAGGGCTGAGGAGTTTGGTCAATATCTGTTGGATAAGATCGCTCAGATTTGGGGCGGGTTGTCCTCTGATTTGCAGTGGTCTGAGGAATGGGATACAAGTAGTCTGGTCAGTGTGATCTGGGATGAGTTCGATCCTGTTTCCGAGGATGAAGTGGACAGGATTATGCAGCGTCTGAGCTCCACCACATGTTTGTTGGACCTGTGTCCTTCCTGGCTGACTTATGCCGCCAGGGAGGCCACCTGCGGTTGCCTCCGGGCAGTTGTCAATGCTTCGTTAAGGGAGGGTGTTTTTCCCTCCGCCTTGAAGGAGGCGGTGGTGAGACCCCTCCTGAAGAAGCCTGCTCTGGACCCGACAGTGTTAGACAACTTTCGTCCAGTCTCCAACCTTCGCTTTCTGGCGAAGGTTGTTGAGAGTGTGGTGGCTCAGCAGGTTCCACTTTTCCTGGATGAAGCGGACTACCTGGATCCGTATCAATCGGGCTTCCGACCCGGTTACAGCATGGAGACGGCATTGGTCGCGCTGATGGATGATCTCTGGAGGGGCTGGGACAGGGGTTTTTCCTCTGTCCTGGTCCTATTAGACCTCTCAGCGGCTTTCGATACCATCGACCATGGTATCCTTTTGCGGTGCCTCGGAGGGTTGGGAGTGGGGGGCACTGTTCTTCAGTGGTTCTCCTCCTACCTCTCGGGGTGGTCATAATCGGTGTTGGGGGGGTGAGGTCGACCCCAAGGGTGCTCTCTTGCGGGGTCCCTCATGGGTCGGTCCTCTCCCCTCTTTTATTTAACATCCACATGAAGCCGCTGGGTGAGATCATCCGCGGTTTTGGGGTGAGATTCCATCAGTACGCAGATGATACTCAGCTGTACATCTCCACCCCAAACCAGATTAGCGATGCCCTCTCCCTGATGACCCGGTGTTTGGATGCGGTACGGATCTGGATGAGCGGAAACATGCTTCAACTCAACCCGGCCAAGACTGAGTGGCTGTGCATATTGGCATCTCGGCCCAGTCAGGATTTTTCCATCTTTGGCCATAGGGGGAGAGGTGTTGCCCCCTGTGGATAGGGCGCGGAATCTGGGGGTCCTCCTGGATATACGGCTCCGGTTGGAGGAGCAGGTGGGGGCCGTTGCCAGGGGGGCCTTTGCCCAGCTCCGCCTTGTTCATCAGCTTCGCCCTTTTCTGGACCAAGATGCCCTGCGCACAGTCACTCATGCTCTTGTTACCTCTAGACTCGACTACTGCAATGCTCTCCATTTAGGACTGCCCTTGCATACCATCCGGAGATTGCAGCTGGTGCAGAATGCGGCGGTGCGGGTGGTGATGGGAGTTCCCCGATTCTCCCATGTTACCCCCCTCCTGCGCTGCTTGCATTGGTTGCTGGTTGCACTCCGGGTGAGATTCAAGGTTTTAGTTTTAACATATAAAGTCCTACACGACATGGGTCCTCAATATTTAAGGGAGCGTCTTCTTCCGATATCGAATGCCAGCCGCCCTGTGCGAGCACATAGGCAAGGACTCCTCGGGTCCCGCCGGCGGGCCAATGCCGGCCGGCAGTCCCCCGGCGGCGAGCCTATTCTGTCGCAGCCCCTGACCTTTGGAATCAACTGCCCTTGGGGCTCCGCCTGGCCCCTGACCTCCGCACCTTCCGCCGTGAGTTAAAGACCTGGTTATTCGACCAACCCGGGCTGTGACCCCTCCTTGGGGGGGGATAGTTTTTAATGTTAATTATTGTAAATTTGTTTTTAGGATTTGGGGTTGTAATTTAGTTTAATCGTTTTTTAAGTATTTATTGTCTCTGTTTTTTAGCTGTGAGCCGCCCCGAGTCTTCGGAGATGGGGCAGCATAAAAGTTCTAATAATAATAATAATAATAATAATAATAATAATAATAATGTCCCATTGTCTGGATGCGGTACGGATCTGGATGGGCAGGAACAAGGTACAGCTCAATCCGGCCAAGACTGAGTAGCTGTGCGTACAGGCATCTCGTTCCAGTGAACAGATTCCATCTTTGGTCATGGGGGGAGAGGTGTTGCCCCCTGTGGATAGGGCATGAAACCTGGGGGTTCTCCTGGATTCACAGCTCAGTTTGGAGGAGCAGGTGGGAGCCGTGGCCAGGGGGGCCTTTGCCCAGGTTTGGCTGGTTTGCCAGTTGCACCCTTACCTGGACCGAGATGCCCTTCATGTTAAGTTTGCATGAAGAGTCAGACACGAGGAGTTCCAGCAAAGAGTTTATTAAGTGACTACAGCTTGAATAGACCCGTCCTGGCAGCTACTGCTGCCTCTTATAGCCTGCAGCCGTAGCTGCCAGCCAATGGGAGTGCAGGGTTTCTTCCCGCACTATTTAAACCAATACCATTTGACATTTTACAAGAACAGTTCAAATAAACCAATAACATTCAAACCTACATACATAACACCCCTCCCACTAGGTTCAGTCCATACCAAACCCCAACCTATCTAATGTATTCCTTTAAATAGGTGGGGCTCTTACGTGTACGTTGAGACCTTCGTGGTTCAGAAGTTTTAACGTTCTCACCCAGTGAGAGGGAAATGTGTCTGCTGACATTTCCCTGTTGGGACTTCCTGTGAAAGGAGACCCTGTTAGACTGTTAGAATCTGGTCTCTCCTCCCAACCCATCTCCATTCCAATGTCAGTACCCAAGTCAGGTGGTGGTGTGCAATCTTCCACTTCTAAGGATGAATCTTGGCATTGTGACAGGGTTCGGGATGGTTCCTGTCACAATGGCTCCACTTCTAAGGATGGATCTTGGCATTGTGACAGGGTTCGGGATGGTTCCTGTCGCAATGGCTCGTTACACGTGGGGTTGATTCCTGTTTGTTGATTTTCCTCCTGTTCCCCCCCTTCCCCCCTAGAAGAGACATCAGGTGAGGGACCCAGAGAGATATAGGGACGATGTTCCTGAGGGAACCTAGATCTAAGTTGGTCAATGTGCCTGCTCCAGAGGAGGCCATCCTCTGTTTGTACCCTGTAAGAATGAGGGCCAGTGATGTGAGTTATTTCAGCAGAATCCACAAAGGTTCACCTATAAGGTTCCTAGCATATACAGAATCTCCCACACTAAAAGAACGAACTTTGGAAGTGGAATCCAGTGGTGCGTTGGAGTGCGTAAGTGGGATGAAGGCGGTCAAGGGAAGACCTAAGTTTCCTACCCATCAACAACTCTGCTGGGGACAAGTTATTTGATGGGCTAGGAGTGATGTGTTGAACACTAAGAAGTTTTCAAGCTTCTCAGTGATATCCCCAGGACCCAGCTGCTGAAGCTTCTCTTTGATAAAGCGTACCATGCGTTCAGCCCGGCCATTGGCGAAGGGTGCCCAGGGGCAGTGAGGGCATGTCTGATACCCTGTTGAGCTAGAAAGGATTCAAAAATGTTAGATGTGAATTGAGGGCCATTGTCAGAAACAAGGACATCTGGTAACCCATGTTTACAAACAATTTTCTGAGCTGCTTGATGACAGCCTCAGTTGTAGTGGATGTCATGGGAATTACCTCTAGCCATTTGGAATATGCATCTACTATAACTAGAAAAGTGTGCCCTCTTGTAGGGCCTGCAAAATCAATGTGGATTCTAGACCATGGGCCCCTAGGACATTCTCATTCCTGTGTGGGGGCGTGAGGTGGAGCAGGCCTGACTACCTGGCAATTGGGACAAGATGCTACCCAGTTTTCAACCATTTTGTCAATACCTGGCCACCATACATAACTCCTGGCCAAACCTTTCATCCTTACAATCCCAGGATAACCCTCATGTAACATTTCCAAAACCTCCCTTTTGCAGGAATAACCACCCTGTTACCCCACAAAATACATCCTCTTAATACAGATAATTCAGTTTGCCTGGACTTAAAAGGTTGAGCAAGGTGAGGTAGATCTTGAAGAGGCCAACCTTTCTTAATCCAGCCCATAACAGGTGCCAACACAGCATCTTTGGCAGTCTCTCTGGCATCTCAGCAGCATGGACTGGAAGCTTAGCAACGGTCTCCAGGAAAAAGGTGTGAGTTTCAAGTTCACAGTCCTCCTTGTGGCAAGGTAGTGGGCAACGACTCAGTGCATCAGCATGTCCAATGTCCTTGCCAGGCCTGTGAATCAGTTTGTATGAATAGGCTGCAAGAAATTCAGTCCATCTCAGCATTCTTGGTGACAGGATATTAGGTGGTTTGTCTCCTGCCACAATGCCTAATAAAGGTTTGTGATCTGTAACAATGGTGAATGACCTGCCATACAGATATTCATGAAATTTCTTAACAGCTGCAATGACTGCTAATGCCTCCTTGTCCAGTTGGCTATAATTCCTCTCTGCTTTGGACAAAGTGCGAGAGTAAATGCAATTGGGGCTTCCCTTCCACTGGGAAGCCTGTGACTCAAACCCCCCCCACTCCAAAGGGGATGCATCACAAGTCAGAACAACAGGCAAATTCTCAGAGAACTGTATCAACACAGCATCAGACGTGATTAGTCTCTTAATACTGTTAAATGCTGACTGTTCCTTCCTCCCCCAGATCCAAACAGCTTTCTTATCAAGCAGGCGATGTAAAGGCTCAGCAATAGATGCTTTGTGAGGTAGAAACATGTGGTAAAAGTTAATAAGTCCAAGGAAGGCTTGCAAATCTGTCTTGCATCTAGGTTTAGGGGCTTCCTTGATTGCTTTAACCTTGGCATCAGTAGGGTGGATGCCATGCTTGTCAATCATGTACCCCAGGAACTCAACTCTGTCTGTTTTGAGTGTACATTTGTCTTCCTTGACTTTTAAACCCGCTTTTCTGAATCTGGTAAGGACTTCTCTGAGTCTCTCTTGAAGCTGAGTGTCATTTTCAGCAGAGATTAACACATCATCAAAATAAGGCACTACCCTGGCAGTCCTGCAACATTCTTCCATAAGGCTTTGAAAATGCCAGGTGCCACGCTTACTCCAAATTGTAGTCTTTTACATTTGAAGGCACCTCTATGAGTCACAATTGTTTGTGCCTCTGCAGTGGCATCATCAACTGTTAATTGTTGATATGCCTGAGCCAAGTCCAGTTTGGCAAATACTGTACCCTGCCAAGGGAATGGAGCAGATGATGCACAACTGGTACTGGGTATGCTCTCTGCAGCGCATGGTTAAGTGTCCCCTTATAGTCACCACAGATTCTCACTGACCCATCAGCCTTGACTGGTGTGACTATGGGTGTTTCCCATCTGGAGTGGTCAGTAGGCTCTAAAACCCCTTGAGCAATGAGCTTATCTAATTGTGCATCAATTTTTTCCTTTAAAGCAAATGGAACCCTCCTGGGCTTTAAACGAATTGGGGCACCTTGGGGTCTAGGCTGAAAGCAATAGGGGTCCCCATATACTTGCCCAGTCCTTCGCTGAAGACC
Organism: Naja naja; assembly: GCA_009733165.1. NCBI lineage: Eukaryota > Metazoa > Chordata > Lepidosauria > Squamata > Elapidae > Naja > Naja naja. The sequence continues at coordinate 98,825,360 of CM019155.1, read as the reverse complement.
TCTGGAAACTCAGACTTCAAGGACTCCTCCCATTCAGAGCTGCTCACGTGATTGATGCCAGTCACCTCGATGCCTAGTGGCTTGAACCACTCAAGTCCCAGCAAACTTGGGCGATCCTTGTCCACGATGGTCAGGGGCAAACGTTTGGTGTGGCCTTTAAACTGCACGCTTGAAATCTCTTGCTCCAACTACTGGAATCTTGTTCCCTTGGTAGTCTTTGAGAGTCAGTGCTTGCTTCTGGAAATGCTTCTTCTGAATTTTGGGAAAGAGTCTGTGGATAGTGTCCCATGACACCATAGATAAATAAGAGCCTGAGTCCACTTCCATTTGGCAAGGCCTTCCTTCAATAAACACCTTCACGTGTACTTTTCTGCTTTTAAGGGTGAAGAATGACCAATAGTGATTGTTTGGTGAGTTTCATTCTTGCCATTTGCTTCTAAATTTCGCCCCATCTTTTCAAGGAAATTGTGGGCTTAAAGTCTTTATCAGGAAATTTTTTTCCTGGCAGGTGGAGTTCTGGATGATTTGCAGACTCTGGCTATGTGACCCGTTTCTCACAAGCGTGAGCAGAGTCAAAGAACTTGCATTCAATGGAGGTGGCCCCCACAGCCTCTGCAATAGAATCCTTGCCTGTTTTTCCCAGAGTCTTTTCTCTTCTTCTCCATTCTGAGTCTAAAATCCCTCCTCTGCCTCACTGCCATCAGAATCAGAGTCTATTTTTTGCAATGGGCAGTTGTGGATTTTCCCCATCAGAATGGCTTGAGGCCTGGCTTGAGGCCTTGTTAATCTTTTCATGGCCGCTGCTGAGGACTTGGTGGCTTCCGCTGAAACAGCTTCTTCAATGGCCTCTTTAAGCGTGATCTTAGGTTTCATTAATAGTTTGCTTTGTAAGACCTTATCTTTTAGGCCTAAAACAAACCGATCACGCATGGCCTCTTCTAAGTTGGTAAAGTCACAAGCACCCCCAATGTCCCTTAAACTTGCCACGAAGTCATTAACATTCTCGCTATCCCCTTGATCCCGATGGTAAAATTCATGTCTCTTAATGAGGCACGATACTGGGGGCGTAATGGGCTCTTAAAAGTTTCTCTAAATCGGGCCATTCCATTACCTTCAGCTCTGCTGCTCCCGCCAACGCCTTTGCCATTTTGAAGACTGCCGGACCGCAGTGCGTGAGAAAGACCACCATCTTCCGTCTCTCGGGGATGCCGGGAGATCGTTCCCTTCCAGATACATGTGGAAACGATCCGCATACGATTCCCAGTCTTCCGCTGCCGGATCGAACGGTGCTGGGGGGGTGTTCAGCGCAGCCATCTCGCTCAGTTGCTTGTTCGTCGCGTCGTCTTCTCTTCAGGGAAATCCCACCCTCGTCGCCAGTGTTAAGTTTGCATGAAGAGTCAGATGCGAGGAGTTCCAGCAAAGAGTTTATTAAGTGACTACAGCTCGAATAGACCCGTCCTGGCTTGGCTACGGCTGCCTCTTATAGCCTGCAGCCGTAGCTGCCAGCCAATGGGAGTGCAGGGTTTCTTCCCGCACTATTTAAACCAATACCATTTGACATTTTACAAGAACAGTTCAAATAAACCAATAACATTCAAACCTACATACATAACACTTCGCATGGTCACTCACGTATTTGTTACATCCCGCCTGGACTACTGCAATGCTCTCTATTTAGGACTGCCCTTGCATATCACCCGGAGGCTCCAGCTGGTGCAGAATGAGGCCACACAGGTTGTGATGGGAGTTTCCCGATACTCCCATGTTACGCCCCTCCTGCGTGAGCTGCATTGGTTGCCGGTTGGCCTCTGGGTGTGATTCAAGGTCCTGGCGCTAACATTCAAAGTCCTTCATGGCATGCGTCTGGGGTACTTGCGGGAGTGTCTACTGCCGATATCAAATACCAGTCACCCTGTGCGAGCACACAAGCTGGAACCCCTCGGGATGCCGTCCACACGACAATGTCAGCTGGCGGTGCCCCGGGGAAGGGCCTATTCTGTAGCAGCTCCCACCTTATGGAATCAACTACCCGTTGAGCTCCGGTTGGCTCCCGATCTCTCCTCTTTTGGCCGCGATCTAAAAGCATGGTTATTTTTACAGGGTGGGCTGGACTGACCTCCTGGGGGGGAGGGGGGATTTTAATTGGGTTTTTATTACTATTTGGCTTGTTAGGTTTAATCTCTTTTTAAATTATTTATTGTGCTATGTTTTATCTGTGAGCTGCCCCGAGTCCTTTTGGAGAGTGGCAGCATACAAGTCAAATAAAACATAAATAAATAAATAATAAATAAATAAATTAAAAAGAGCAAATCAATTTTTTTTAAATGGCAATAAACCAGGAAGATGGTTAGTTTATAAGCTGAAAAAGGAAAAAGAGAAGAAACTGATAAGTAAATTGCAAGATGAGAAGGGAGCTTTACAGTATCAAAATGAGAGTAAAAAGAAGATAATTCAGGAATTTTACAGAAAACTATATGATTAAGAAAAAGTATCAGAGGAAAACATAACATAATATTTGGAAAAAGTGGAATAATCAGATGTATCTGAAACAGTGAAAACTATGTTAAATGAAAAAAAAATGATGATAGAATTGACAGAGGCGATTAAAAAACAAAAGAATGACAAAACACCAGGGCCAGATGGGTTGGCGGCAGAACTTTATAAACATTTAGGACATGTATTAAGTTTCCTAATGCTAGAGATGTACAATGAAGCACTGTCAGGAGCTAAGATACCAGTCATGGATGGAAGCAAATATTGAAATATCTGAAAGAAGATTCAGATTTAACTCAAATAAAGAACTATAGACAAATATCACTACTAAATATAGACTATATAATATTTGCCTCAATAATAACAGAAAGACTTAAAATATTTTTGAATGAATTTATACATTCAGATCAAAATTGGTTTTTATCCAAAAGACAAATTAAAAATGTGAGAATTATTTTGACCTGACCTTTGAATTTCTTACATGACTTGATTTGCCTGTTTCAGGATGCTGGATTAGATATCATTCCACAATGTTATCTGTTTAGATGTTTAAACTACTATTAACTGTTTAACTACTATTTAACCTGTTAGCAATAATATGATTTGTTGGGGTTAGTGTAATGGTGAATCTAGTTCTAAACCACTCATCCCAGGCATCCCAGGCCCTATAATAAATTGAGTCGTTTAGAAATAAAAAGAAAATAAAATGGCAATTAGGAAAAGAATGAGGGAATATGTAAATATATTATAGAGAAGATTGAGGCAAGATGTAATGGTAAAGGAATAAGTAAATATATATACTGAAGAATGCAAAGAGATACAAAAAGATGTCTTGATGTTGATTATGATGTAGAAAGTTTTTATTTTGTTTTTAAATTTCAAATTTAATAGGTGAATCTAGTTATTAGTATATAGGTTGCATTTTGTCTGAACTCAACAACATGATTATTCAATAAATAATAGATCACCAAACCATGCTGTTTTATACTAACCATTAATTAGTTGACCATGGTTTCTGACAAACAACAAATCCAGAAGGAACCACTTTTTACTGACAGCACATACCAGGGTTGAATTCAAGAAACCAGTGGAAGGATTAGAATATTATTCTTGATTTAATTTTCTTTACTATCATGTTTAGTTTCAATTATATTTTACCTTCATTTTCTTATAATTTTTCTGGGCTTAAACATTACAATTTGATATTCTTTTGAGAGCTGTAGATTGCACAACTTCACACTTTGCATAAATCATGGCTTGCAATTCCACTAACTGGATTATCAGTGATTAGGTCTGTTGGAAGAAATATCCATTTAGTTCAGTCCCAAACTGGGAGAAAGACACTGGAAATGTGGAGGCTGATTGGACAAATGTTTAATGATGAACAGAACCATCAGCATTTATGGTTCTGGTGCAGCTGACCAATTAGTTTGATGACTACATGGATTTTTATAAGTTTCAGAGATGCTGCTAGGGGTTGTGCAATGTCTGAAATGCCCTTTGATTTAAGATTGTCCAGCTCTGTGTCTTCTCTAAATGGTAGTGTTTTAATCCTGTTATATCCTTTTTTTAATTTTAAAAAGCTTTATTTACAAGTATTAAAAACACAGACGACAAATACAAGTAACATAAATACACAACAATGCACAATGCACTTTCTTCTTTTGGTTTGAGTTTCAGATTGGGTATACACTTTTACCCTTAACGGTAAGATATAGGTAGCAATATTCATTGTCAATTTTTCCTATTTGTTTGGTTTGGGTTATTATTTAATTTTTCTATATCTCCTTCTAAGTCACTATGTAGTATCACATATTATCCATAACATCCTTTCTTTCGCTTTAATATCCTATTTTTCCTGGGTTCCTTTTCTCTCGTCCTTCTCTTGGCATTTTGTTCCACCCAGTCATACCATCTATCCCATATCCTGTAATACTCGAATCCTCTTTTCATTTAATTTGAGTGTTAATCTTTCCATTTCCACGCATTCATATGTTTTCCTAATTACTGTTTGCATAGATGGCATTATAGATTTTTTCCATTTCTGGGCTAAAGAGATTTGCGCAACTGTTAGTATGTGTGTAATCAAATACTTGTCCTTTGGGGGAAAGTTTCCTTTTATCATTCCCAGTAGATACAGTTCTGGTCTCCACTCCAGTCCACATTTTGTCACTTCCTCAATCCAATTTTTAATTTCAATCCAATACTTCCTTACTTTTGGGCATGTCCACCATGCATGGAAATACGTGCCAATTTTATCTTCACACTTCCAACATTTAGGGTTTGCCGCTGTAAATATCTTTGCCAGTCTAGCAGGGGCCAAATGCCACCTATATATCATCTTGTACTGATTTTCTTTGTGTGCCACCAATTTTGTATATGTCAAGTTTTTTTTTCCAAATCTCCTCCCAATCATTCAAATCCAAACTATATCCCATATTTTTTCCCATATAGCATTGGCCCTTTTACTAATTGCTCTGCTCTTTCCTGTTCTAATAGTAAATTGTATAATTTAGATATCAGTTTTTCTTCTGGCCCAAAAGTACTTTATCCAATTGTGTATTCTTTGTCTCTATTCCGTACTCTTTATATCTCTGTTATACCTCATTTTAATTTGTGTAGGAAGATAGGCATATTTAGGATTGAGATATAATGGACATAGTATTGAATGAATTATTCTACTTTGCTCTTTGGAAATTTATAATCTATCTATATCTTACCCCCCTGCTTTCTATATTCTTATGACTATTTAATAATGAATTGTAAGTAAGGAATATAATGAAGACATAATTAGGCTCCCCCCGCTCCCCACCCTTCCCAGAGATAGGCGGGAGTGAGACCCTCCTCCTGAAGTGGGGGCCAAATGGTCAGGTGGGTTTGCTGCTTGCATACCTTTCTCCCAGCTGTGTGACAGCAACCCTGCCTGGGCTCCTGGACGTCCTCTCGGGGGTGGCGGTGGAGATCCCAGGCCTTATAGTCCTGGGGGACTTTAATCTGCCTTCCCTGGGGGTGCGGGATTGGCCCAGGAATTCATCGCTTCCATGGAAGCCATGGGCCTGACCCAATTAATTCATGGCCCCACTCATGAGGGGGGGAACACTCTCGACCTTGTTTTTGTCCCTGAGTGGTGGCATAGTGACAGAGGGCAGACCACTTTTACGTCTTTGCCCATTCCATGGTCTGATCACTATCTCCTACGGCTGGTCTTCCAACAAGCCGCCCCCCACTGCTGGGATGAGGAGCCACGTAGGTGGTTCCGCCCCAGGCACCTTATGGACCCGGAGCGGTTCCAGACGGAGCTGGGGCCTCTTCCCTCTTCCCTGACTCACGGCTCTGCCGAGGATCTAACGACCGCCTGGCAGCGGGCTGCGTCGGAAGCCCTCGACAGGGTTGTCCCCATGCGACCCCTTACACGCGTGGATCCCGAATGGCTCCCTGGTATTCAGAGGAGCTCCGGGAGATGAAACGCCGTCGAAGGGGCTTAGAGAGCAGGTGGAGGGCCACCCGCTCCCAGGCTGATCGAGCCCAGTTAAGAGCCCATATTAGGACTTACCGGGAGCGATGAGAGCGGCGAGAATGTCTTATCTCTCGCTCTCATAGAGCGTCCGCAGATAACCGCCCGCTGCCCTGTTCTGGGTCACACGCTCCCTTCTTCGTCCAGAGGAGGGGCCGGACCCGCTGCGGGGAAGGGCTGAGGAATTTGGGCAATATCTGTCGGATAAGATCGCTCGGATTTGGAGCGGGTTGTCCTCTGATTTGCAGTGGTTGGAGGAGCGGGATGCAGGGAGTCTGGCCATTACGTTTTGGGATGAGTTCGATCCTGTTTCCGAGGATGAAGGGGAGGGATTATGCGGCGCCTGAGTTCCACCACATGTTTGTTGGACCCGTGCCCCTCCTGGTTGGCTTATGCCGCCAGGGAGGTCACCTGCGGTTGGATCCGGGCAGTTGTCAACACTTCTTTGAGAGAGGGTGTCTTTCCCTCCGCCTTGAAGGAGGCGGTGGTGAGGCCCCTCCTGAAGAAGCCTGCCCTGGATCCGACCGTGTTAGACAACTTTGTCCAGTCTCCAACCTTCGCTTCTTGCGAAGGTTGTTGAGAGTGTGGTGGCCCGGCAATTCCGCTTTTCCTGGATGAACGGACTACCTCGATCCGTACCAATCGGGCTTCCGGCCTGGTTTCAGCACGGAGACGCATTGGTCGCACTGTTGGATGATCTCTGGAGGGCACGGGACAGGGTTTTCCTCTGTCCTGGTCCTATTAGACCTCTCAGCGGCTTTCATACCATTGACCATGGTATCCTTTTGCGGACGCCTTGGGGGTTGGGGTGGGGGGCACTGTTCTCGGTGGCTCTCCTCCTACCTCTCGGGGCGGTCGCAATCGGTGTTGGCAGGGGGCAGAGGTCGTCCCCAAGGGCGCTCACTTGTGGGGTCCCTCAGGGTCGGTCCTCTCCCCCCTTATTTAACATCTACATGAAACCGCTGGGTGAGATCATCCGTGGTTTTGGGGTGAGGTATCATCAATATGCGGATGATACTCAACTGTATTTCCACCCCAAACCAGATCAGTGATGCTCTCTCGTGATGACCGCTGTCTGGATGCAGTACGAATCTGGATGGACGGCAACATGCTTCAACTCAACCGGCCAAGACTGAGTGGTTGTACATACCGGCATCCGTTCCAGCTTAGAATGTCCATCGTTGACCATAGGGGGAGTGGTGTTGCCCCCTGTGGATAGGGCAAGGAACCTGGGGGTCCTCCTGGATGCACGGCTCCGGTTGGAGGGTCGCCAGGGGGGCCTTTGCCCAGGTCCGGCTGGTTCGCCAGCTTCGCCCGTTCCTGGACCGGGATGCCCTGCGTACAGTCACTCATGCCCTTGTTACCTCGCGACTCGACTATTGCAACGCTCTCTATTTAGGACTGCCCTTGCATACCATCCGGAGACTGCAGCTGGTGCAAATGCGGCGGCGCTTGGCGGTGATGGGAGTTTCCCGGTTCTCCCATGTTAGCCCCTCCTGCGCTGCCTGCATTGGTTGCCGGTTGCCCTCAGGTGGGATTCAAGGTTTAACTTTAACATACAAAGTCCTACATGACATGGGTCCTTATTATTTAAGGGAGAGACTGCTGCCGACATCGAATACTAACCGCCCGGTACGAAGTCACAGACAAGGACTCCTTGGGGTCCCATCAGTCGGGCAATGCCGGCTGGCGGTCCCCGACGACGTGCCTACTCTGTCGCGGTCCCTGAACTCTGGAACCAACTCCCCTGGGCTCCGCTTAGCCCCTGACCTCCGCACCTTCCGCCATGACTTGAAGACCTGGTTATTTGACCAAGCCGGGCTGTGACCCATGGGAGGGGTGTTTTAGATTTTGTGGTTTTTAAGTTTGTATTAATTGGGACCATTAATTTAATTCTTTTTTAAATATTTATTGTCTTTGTTTTTATTGTAAGCCGCCCCGAGTCTTCGGAGATGGGGCGGCATATAAGTCCCATTAATAAATAAATTAATAATAAATATTAAGAATTTTGGTGGGCCTTGGTTACAATATAAGATAAGATGAGATAACAGATATGTTTAGATAAAGAAAAACAAACAAGATAGGATAAATAAAGATATTAAATAGTTATATATACAGATAATCTATTTAAGTGGAACCTGTTAGAAGGGAAAAGCTTTAGGTAAAGGGTAACTGGAAACGTGATGTGGGGAAACATAAACAAAATAATTAAAGAACAGCAAAAAATCATAAAGGAAATGACGAGTACAACAACTACCATTACCAAAGCGGGAAAAAAAGCAACAATAACTGCAACACCGCCTACCCCCACAATGACTTCTACTCAGAGAATGATAGAAGGGATGTTAGGCCCGGAAAAAGCTAACACACATGCGGGTACACAAGCAGTACAGAATACACTTCAGCCAATCCAAAATATGATGTTAACACTGCAAGAAACTATGTTGAACAACCACACAGAAAGCAAAAAGGAAAGAGAAATAATGAGAACAGAATTAAAAAGTGAGTTGGGGGAGATGAAAAGTGAGATTAAAAACTTAGATGGGAAAATAAGACAATTGCAGGAAATGACAAAGGCGAATGAGGAAAGGATTGTAGTAATTGCTAAACAAGCAGATCAAACAGGAAAGAAAGTAGAGGACATAGAACAAAAAATGAAGGATCAATACAGGGAGACAAATGAGACCTTGACCTACCTAGAGATGGAGAGAGCTTCATACTACTTAAGATTTCAAAACATAGAGGAAGAAAGAGAGGAAAATCTGACCTTAGTTATGGCAGAAATGCTAGCGACCTTATTAAAAAAAGGATAGAAATGAGATGAGTCAAGAACTGGATGAGGCCTACAGGGTTTTTACGAGTTATGCGAGACGACACGGGCTCCCTCGGGAAGTCTATGTCAGGTTCGCAAGAAAACGAATTAAGGATATAATCTATAGATTGACGAGGGAGGAAATTATAAATTATAAGGGAAGGCAAATCATATTAAAACAGATACCAAGAAGGGTGCGGGAACAAAGAAAAGAATACAGATTCCTCACAAATTAATTAAATGGAAAGAATATACCCTTCAGATGGAATGATCCCGAGGGGATCTTAGTGACGTGGGAAGGGAAGAGAGTAAGGATAAATAACTTAACTAAGGCCCAAAGATTTTTCGAGCAGTTAGGAGGATCGGAGGAGGAATTAAGTAGTAGGGGAGAATCATGAAACACAAGCCAAGAGGAATTACAAGTTAGTACTAGAGGAGGAGAGGGAGGGGGGGAAGGAGGGGGACAGAGGAATATCTGGTGGGGAAGAAAGAAGGAGGGAGGAGATAGGAGTGAAAACTAGAAGTCAGACAGTAGGTAAAACGTGGTAAAAGGTAGAAAGAAAAGGAATAAATGGGAAAGGGAGTAAAACTAATATCGATAAATATTAATGGGTTGAATAGTCCAATCAAAAGGAAAAAAATATTTGCTAAATTAGAAAAGCAAAATTAGATGTTATATGCCCAAGAAGTCCACATAAGGAACAGGATCAGAAATACCTACAGAACAAGAAATTGGGGAAAGTATTTACAGCCTTGGCAGGGGAGAAAAAGAGAGGGGTAGTACTATACATAAAGGAGGACATTTCAGCAAAATTAATTTATAAGGACACGATAGGAAGAACATTAATGGTGGAGGTGGAGATACACAATAAGAAAACCTTATTAGTGGGAATTTATGCACCAAATAAGAATCAAAAGGAATTCTATAAAAATCTAATGGGGGATTATAATGCAATAATTAATAATAAACAGGACTATAAATGCAGACAAAAACAATATCAAAAGTGAAACATTTTGCCTAAAATATTTTTTGAAATGACAGAGGAATTAGGACTGGAAGATTTATAGAGAAAAAGAAACCCAGAAGCTGCACAGTATACTTTCTACTCCAGTCCACATAATTCATGGTGGGGATAGACATGATATGGGCAAACGATGAATTAAATAGGGAAATCCAAGATATAACAATTTTAACAAATATATGGGGTGATCATAATCCAATGTTAATAATTTGGAAGGAACGGACATGGAAAGGACAGAGATGGTCATTGAGGACTCCAGTGTTAAAGGAAGAAAAATATTTGCAGAAAATAAGGGAGGAACTAACAAATTTTTACAATATCAATAAAAAGGAAGACACCTCATTGCAGAACTTATGGGATACAACCAAAGCTTACATAGGGGGAATATCCATAGCATACATAGCAAACAAAAACAAGGAAAGGTGAGAAAGACAGGATGAATTAACAGTAAAAATTGGAAAGTTGGAGATTAGACAAATGAGAAATCCAGATAATGAACAAATCAGAGACGAATTAATGCAGGCAAAACACGAGATTAATATACTTGAACAAGAGGAGTTAATTAAGAAATTACAATACACAAAACAAAACTACTTTGAATATGCAAACAAGCCAGGTAGGTGGCTAGCATACAAGTTGAGAAAAGAGGGGCAAAAAAGAGTGATACAACACCTAGAAGATAAAAATGGAGAAATAGAAGCAGACCCGGAAAAAAAGAAAGAAATTGTAAGAGAATATTTTGAGGACTGATACAAACAAGAAAAAGTGGAATTAGCAAAAATAGAAGAATATTTAAAAGAAGGAACTATTCATAAATTAGCTGATGATAAAGGAGAGATATTAAATAAGGAAATAACAATGAGTGAATTAAAGGAGGCGATTCAAAAACAAAAAAGTAACAAAACGCCAGGTCCAGATGGATACCCAAGTGAATTTTACAAAAGTGTAGGAGATGTATTAAATAATACGTTCCTAGAAGTCTGCAATGAGGTGCTATTAAAGGCGAAAATACCAAATTCTTGGAAAGAAGCCTATATAACCCTTATACCCAAAGAAGAAGCAAATATAAACCAAATTAAAAATTATAGACCGATATTGCTCTTGAATACAGACTATAAAATATTCATGACAATCATAGCACAAAGACTAAAAAGAATCATCAGTGAAAAAATCAATACAGACCAAAACGGATTCCAGCCGAAGAGACAGATTAGATATAAGAACAATAATAGATATATTGGAATACTATGAATGCCACCCGGGGGACCAAATGGCACTGATTTTTTTGGATGCCCAAAAAGCCTTCGATAACTTCGATAACAAATTTTTTTCACGGAATTGGACAAAATGGTGATGAAATTTATATGGGCAGGGAAAAAGGCGAGAATAAAGAAAAATATCTACAAGATGATAGAGGCAGAGGTGGCTTTGGGCTCCCGGACTGGGAGATTTACTATAAGGCTACAATATTGGTGTGGATAAGGGAATGGGTGAAGTTGGGAAACAAAAGAATTCTGATATTAGAAGAGCATGACTTACAAACCGGGTGGCACTCATTTCTGTGGAATCTGGCTGATAAAAACCAGAGGTCTTTCACGAGACATATAGTACGCAAATCGCTGATTAAAAATTGGGCTGAAATAAGGAAGAAAAATTATACTAAAATACCAAGGTGGTTTTCAACAATGGAGGCTACATTTCACCCTAATACAATGGACTTAAATAAAAAACTCAAATACTATCAGATCCTAGATACAGAGGGGAGATTAAAAACGAGACAGAAGTTGAAAACACAAGGAATAAGGATAGACAATTCTGTTATATCCTGAAAGATCATGTACTGTTCTTAATCTCCCATTCACCCGAGGGCATTCTTAGTGAAGGCAACCAGGGATGGTAAATAGGCTGCCCCAATCTTCCTTAATAAAATATCTGCTAAAGAGGGCATTAAGAAAGACTGAGTCTACTTTCTGCCTTTAAAAATATATACTACTCTGCCTGTTTAATATTCCTCAAAATATTTCATTCTTCTAGGAGGGAGGCTTCCCACAAGTCAAAAATGCAAAATTTGATGAGTCTAGTTAATGACATAAATTTAATGAAACAATTTGCAGTAGGTACTGAGAGGTAATAAACAAAAGTTTTTGTCACGAAAGTAGGTTTAAGAGGAACGTTTGTATTTTTAGTGCGTTTCTGCAAGGAGGGAATTTCCTGAATATACTAACTCCCTCTTTAATACAAAACGAGCGATGTGCGCTACAGAGGAATCCGTAGTTATCCTGACGATATTAACTCAAGAAATAATTGCTGAAATTCTCTTCGTTAAACAGGAACCAGTTTTTGCAAGCAAGATAACTTGCGCAAATTTTATCTCTATCATTCTTTTATCTATCGTCGGAACCGGATACTTTTTTTCCGGAAGTATACTATAAATATAACTCTATGATCCTGTAAGTGCGGCATTTGGATTTAGCTACGGTTTGAATCGATTGAGGAGAAGCTAAGATGGCGGCAGCTGGAGGTGGCGTCGATTTGGACTCAGAAAGCCACGAAGACACAGATGTCGACCTCCCGGAGCTGGAGAGCGAGGAGGGTCCAGACTCAGAGCCTGACTCAGAGGCGTTTTCGTGTGTGGCTCACTGCTCCGACCTCGCCTGCCGCCAGAACGAACAGCGGCGGTTAGGCCTCTTCTGTGACGTCACGTTAGCCTTCAGTGGCGACAGCGATGAGGAGGAGGAGAGGGAAGTGGGCGGGGCCTTCCCCGGCTCCGACCCCCCGCCGCGAGAGTTCCGGGCTCACCGCTCCGTCCTGGCAGCGGCCACCGAATACTTCGCTCCTCTCCTCTGGGGCGACTTTGCAGAGTCCCGCTCGGGGCGGGTAGAGTTACGGAAATGGAGTTCGGGAGCGGGACCAGACCCAGAGACGATCGAGGCGGTCATCAGCTTCATGTACACGGGGAATATTCGCATCAGTCCTGGCAACGTGCACGAGGTTATGGAGTTGGCCGACAGGTGAGGCGGGAAAGGGGAACGAAGTGTCAGGTGATAAATCGGGCGCCAACCGACTGTTGTGTGTCGGCAGAAATGTTTGTCCGAGTTCTGATGGGGGAAAATATCTTTACCCGAGGGCGTTCTTAGTGACGGCAACCAGAGATGGTCAGTCTCTCCTTCCCTGGAATTGTGAAAATTGATTTTGGGTTCCAGTGTAGACCAGTGATGGCTTTAGTTGGAGTAGACTACTTTCCAGAAAGACTAGCAGTCTGGCTTGCTATAATAAGGCATATCAAGATGCTACTAGAATTGAACAAAGTAAAGAAATAACACCGAATGGCAGCATTAAACATGGCCCTTACCAAGGTGAAAATTATTATGGCAGCATTTCTTCCCAGTGCAGTTTCTGAATTACTTGACTTATAGCACGACGGGGGACTGTTGGACAGTTAAAGAGAACTTCAGCTGTGGCACCTTTTGAAAAAGACACCATTTTTGAATGTCAGCTTAGTGGAAAGCAAAATGAAAGTTATTAGCTAGCCAGTAATTCTCCAGTGGTGTTCCTAAATTACCTTTTGTTTTGCAGGTTCCTACTAATACGTCTAAAAGAGTTTTGTGGGGAATTCCTCAAGAAAAAACTGAGTCTTTCCAACTCTGTAGCCATTCACAGCTTAGCTCATATGTACTCTTTGAACCAGCTGGCCTTAAAAGCTGCCGAGATGATCAGGAGGAACTTCTACAAAGTCATTGAAGATGATGAATTCTATACTTTGCCATTTCATCTTATTAGGGACTGGCTTTCAGATTCAGAAATCACAGTGGATTCAGAAGAGATTCTCTTTGAGGTGGTTTTAAAGTGGGTCCAGAGAAATCCTGAGGAAAGAGAAAAGTATTTTGGAGAGCTCTTTAAGCTTCTCCGACTATCACAAATTAAGCCAACCTATTTGACTCGGCATGTTAAATCTGAAAAGCTGGTATCAAGGAACGAAGCATGCCTCAAACTTGTGTTGGAAGCAATGGAAAGCCATGCTCTCAAGGGTGAGAATTTTCAGTTGGGTACACAAGTTAATTCCTCCATCTCATCTCAGCCTCGCTTTGGCCAAAATATGGATGTTATCATGGTCATTGGTGGTGTGTCTGAGGGAGGTGATTACTTGAGTGAGTGTGTGGGGTACTTTATTGATGAAGATAGATGGGTGAATTTACCGCACATACACAATCATCTTGATGGGCATGCTGTGGTAGTAACCAAATCCTGTCTTTATGTGGCAGGTTCCATGGAGCCTGGCTTTGCCAAGACCATGGAAAGGTATAACCCAGGTAGAAATGTTTGGGAGAAGGTTTCCAATCTGCTAACCAGAAAGCATTCTTTTGGACTTACTGAGGTAAATGGAAACCTGTACTGTATTGGTGGCCATGGGAATTTTATCCCTGGTTTTAAAGATGTAGCTGTCTACAATCCTGATCAAGATAAGTGGCACAACTTGGAGTCTGCCCCAAAGATACTCCGGGATGTTAAAATGATTACAATAGATAACAGATTTGTTTACATGGCAGCTCGCACACCAGTTGACAGAGATAATGAAGATGGCTTAAGGTCTGTCATTATTTGCTATGATGCAGACACACGACAGTGGCGAGATTGTGAGTCTCTGCCACTCCTTGATAACTATTGCTGCTTCCAAATGGTTGTGGGGAACACCAATTTTTACCACACCGCTTCATGTTGTCCCAGAAGCTATCCTCTAGACCATGAAGAGGCCAAGAGAAAAATCTCTAATCGAATATCTGATGACATTCTGGAACGCTTACCATCAGAGGTCCTTAGCATTGAAGGGGCGGCTATCTGCTATTACAAAGATGGTATCTTCATCATAGGTGGATGGAAGAACAGTGATGATACTGATAAACAGTACAGAAAAGAGGCCTACCGCTACTGTGCTGAGAAGAAACGTTGGCTGTTACTTCCTCCTATGCCTCAGCCTCGGTGCCGTGCTACAGCCTGTCATGTGAGAATCCCCTTTCGGTCCTTACATGGTACCCAGAAATATCCAATGCCACAAAACCTAATGTGTCAGAGGGACCAGATCCGGCAGATGCAAGAGATACAGCAACATTCCTTAAGTTTACGGAGAATGCCTCGGTCTCAGATAGAATGCTAGCTTGAAGAAATGATATCAGAAATACCTGTCGGTAATTGTCATGCCTGGCATGGACTAATAGTCACGAAACTACTTAAGCATTGGAGACAAAGCTATCTTGGTGTAAAGTGTTTGATCTGGATTACAAGCACCATGTGGAAAATTGATGTATACTGGCCATAAATATGACGGTAGGCAGATGTAGAAAAGTCTAAGAATCTGTTGGTTTCTCCATAGATGTGATCCAGATAAAGAATCCAGCAAAAGAATTGTTCTTGCACTTTGTGGATGTGTTCAGGTACAGCACAGCCTTTTTTCTCCCTTTACATCTTTTTGTATTTATTAGGCTTGTTTTTTGTGTTTTGGGTCATCTTTCATTTTCAACATACAGGTTGTAAAGTAGTTCAGTTCTAAAGTGATGATATATATGTAATGGAGCATTTCAAGATTTTGTTAAGTCTTCTTTTGCAGAGATATTTCTCTTCTGTTATAAATTTCTCTCAAATTTGGAGATGTAAAATAACTAAAAAATAGAACTCTTCTATGAGGAATAAAGCACAAAATCTCTAAGAATTTCAAAATGTTCCATGCTAATAAATATTTTATAGTTTTATTTATCCAAAATGCTTGAGATTGCTAAATAGTATTAGTTACAAGTTTTTCTAGTTGGACCATTCACAATTATGTAATAAAATATGTCTGAATTCCTCAGCTTCACTATAATTTTTAGTGATTACTGTTCTGCCTTTCAGTAGCCTCACTTGTTTTACATTAATTTTTTTCAGTTAAGAATTGTGGCCTTAAAAAGACCAAAAATAAAATAATAATCATAATAATAAAAAATAAATACAATTTAAGCAATTGGGAATTCATTATACAGGGTTAAAGTTGTATAAACCTGGGTGTTGGTAAGTAAGTCTCAGTACCATCTGATGTATCTTTGACAATCAAATCCATTTGTCTTAATGTGACACCATTTGTGTGTGGACAGTACAAACTACAAGGCTATTCAATTGGAAAAATTGCCTGAATATCCTTGACTTGAGACTCCAAGTCTTGTCTTTTGGCTGCATATAAAATTTACTCTCACTCAAATAATTCAAATGATTGAAATACTGTAAATTATTTGCTGTTTTCTCTCTGCCATCTAGCCTAGTAGCATGCACAATCCTATTTTGTGGGTTCTGGTAGTTTTATGGAAGATACAGAATATATTCAAGTGAAAGAGATATATTTTATTGCTTCAAGGAATACTGAAGTTTTGTAATGCTACAGAAATGTTCAGGCAGACAAATTTATCTAAAGCCTTTATGCAGTATTTGACGTCAGCTTATTGATCTAAGAGGGTATTTAATTTTACTTTATAAATTCTTTTCCATTACAGATCTATGTCCCAAAGTGTTAAACATGTTATCTCATGAAATCATCCTTGCTTAGGTAGAGCAACTCTCCATCTCCCCCTATGG
This sequence comes from Naja naja, assembly GCA_009733165.1. Taxonomy (NCBI): domain Eukaryota; kingdom Metazoa; phylum Chordata; class Lepidosauria; order Squamata; family Elapidae; genus Naja; species Naja naja. The sequence continues at coordinate 98,808,922 of CM019155.1, read as the reverse complement.
CTTTATGTCATAAATGTGGTAAAAATATAGTGATGGCAATATCTAAGATAGTCTCAGGAAAATTCAAGACCTGATGCATGAGGTTCCCAAGTGGTCTATAAGTAGAATCCTCAAATGTAGGATTTGCCTCTTCTTCATCTATACATATTTTCTGAAAAAGATAAACACTTCATCTAGGTCTGCTATTCTCATCTCTCTTGCTTTTTCTTCCCTTTTAACAAGTTGGATTTATGGCTAGGAGCACAAAAATGAAACATGAAGATGAAATCAGTATGGGAAAGTTCTGTATTGGGCAATACTATTATTGGTGGTATTTGATTGGTAACTATGTCTTACATTTTAGAAGCACTTTATTTAAAAATTTAAAGAAAAGAATGTTACAGACTGACCAATACTGTTTTCCAATTTAGCAGGAAACCTAATTCATGTCTGAGATACTGGGGTAAGTGTTGCAATTGCATGGATGTGTAGGTTTTCCTAATTTATCTTTACCATCCTAATACTGCTTCTTATTATTTAGCTTTAAGTAGGTGAGGGCATGGTAAACCGGTGGGCTGCAGTAATTATCCTGATATCAAATTAAAACTAACACGTTCTTGTACCACAGAGTCACAAACATTAACAGTCGTTACCTTGCTTGCCTGCCTGAAAGATATTTTATTGCTACTAGCCACTTTTTATGGTGTAAATAGCTGCTTCAGAAAGCAATTTATCTTCTGGAAATCTTTTGACATTCCAAAGGTGCAGGGATCTAAACCCTTCTCAAACTATTATCTGAAGCACTAATTAAGAAGTATCCTTCTTAAGAACATTATCTAGCTCCAAGTCTGGACACATTTGTGTGGAAAATTGTAAATTTTTAAATTGGGATTACACCTTTTCAGTCTGATGTTTTTCTTAGATATCTCAATATTTCTTTTAAACATAATTAAATTTACAGTATATCCCTATTAAACAATTGGAAAACTTAGTAGTAAGTATAATTGGCATTCATTGCAAATCTTTGCCAAATCACCACAAATAAGTTAATATATTGATTATACTAATTAAAAAGTTGTTTAAGATACTTATTTAGTTTGGGTAAGCTTTGTATTTTAAAATCATAAGTCACTTTGGATGTTGCTTGTGAATGAAGTCACAGCTATTCACATGCCATTCTCCGGGTTTCAGTTTGCATGTCAAGTTAAGAGCACTATAGCAAGCAATTGCATCGTATAATATGCAGTGTGAAATGTCAAAGTTTCTTAATGTAGTGTTTGGATATTATGCTATTAACTTGCTCCCCTGGTCTGAATGCACAACAGTGGCCTCTATGTAAAAATAACTTATCTTTACTTAGCCATGACAACCTTGACAAAACTGCCTTGTGGCAAAGGGAAATCCTCCAACAGATTATAAAAATATTTCCATTTGAAATTATTAACAGATCTAGATTGTTCCTTGGCATATTTGAGAGTTTCAGTTATTCATTTAACTGAATAAGAGACTTCTGCCTGAGTGAAAATAATTAGATAAAGTTTTTGTTATTTCCTGCAACCAAAAGAAATTGCAGTGGAAATGTTAAGAGACACAGAGACTCCAAAGCTACATAGGAATTTAGGAGACAACAATCTTTTATAAGTTATTAATTTTCTACTGACAGAATATATGGTTCCACAGTAGGCCTTTATTTTATGATCCTACTGGAGTATATATCTGTTTATAATAAACAGACATTACAGCATACTATATGAAGATGATATTCATTGGCACATACTCTTCATATACAGTTTGATCTCCTGCTTTGTGTTCAAAGCACTTTTATCAACAAAGGTAATTAGATATATCAGTACAATGTTATTAAGGTACAGGTAGTCTACTTACAACTATTTGCCTAGCAACTGTTCAATGTTACGACAGCATTGGAAAAAAATGACTTACAACTAGTTATGCACACTTAGAACACTCATGGCATCCCATGTTACTTGATTCAGGTATTTAGTAATTGGCATGGAGCATTCCAGGGTCATGTAATTGCCATTTATATTCTTCCCAGTCAGCTTCCTATAAGCAAATAGGGGAAGCCAGATTTTCTTAACTGCATGATTCATTTAACTGCAATGATTCACTTAAGAACTGTGGCAAAAGAGGTCATAAAATTGAATCCAACTCACTTAACCGTTTTGCTTAATAATGGAAAGTCTGGTCCCAATTGTGATTGTATATCAAGGACTACCTATATTCTGTACAGTTTTGTCACAGATGATATATTGGTTGTTTTCATAACCTCTACAACAAAAAAAATGGTATCAAAAATATTTTAAGTTAGTCACTATTTAATCAAGTGACAAGTAATTTACAATAGTCTCCCCAAACAATGACATTGTTATAAGCGCCTTTCATCTTGAACTCACATTGCACAAACGACACTTGATATTGGAAGAATAACCCAGGAGAAGGTATAGAGTTTTCTCCATTTGAAAGAAACTGGTAGTATTGGCTATTCTGTAGAGTGTTGGAAAAATATGGAAACAGCAAATTTTAAGACTAGCTTCCTCTCCCATCAATAGCTTTTTAATTCTAGCAAAGGGTGATACGTTTACAAGGGTTGTAAATATGTTAATACCGTAATACAAATTGATGCTCAGTTGATATGCCAAGCTAAGACTTGTGGATCTCTTAAGTTACTATTACATTGGCATGTTACGTAGCCAAGCTATCTCAGTAGTTGCAGGTTTCAGTTGCCAGCTTCTTGCTTTCTCTGAATCTGATTAGAATGGTAAAAAATATAAAACTTTATAAAATATGAAACTCTTTCTCCAGTGAACACTAGGGAACCATAAAATAACTTCGTTTCATTTTTCTGTTGTGATCCCAATTTGCCTTGGGTCTGTTTCTTAATAAATGGGTCAGTTCTCAGAGTGCAATGTAAACTTCACACCCGTTCAATAGAATTCTCTAGATGCTATGCTGAAACCTAATCTTTATTTTTTTTTTAAATGCAATTCTTTATTGTATTAGAATTGTGTAACACTAAATACTAATTCAATAAACAATTTATTTCTCTATGTCTTTGTTCATGTTGTTATTTGTGATTGCAGCAAGATAGAAAATGAATGAATCCTTTACTTCAGGATTCTTTAATTCATATTCCTGCATTCCTGATCTAAAATGGCCCCTTCCAATTAATGGTTCTGATCAAAAAAGGACCGAAGTAAATAAATAAATCAAAATGCCTTCTTATGGTACAACAGCTTTGGCACTAGGATGGGGAATAAATTCCCGAGAATGTTTAGAATAGGATTTGAAAAACATCACCTTTATATACCTCCATGAGCAAAATATCTGCCTTTCAATAATAATGTTGCCCAGGTACAACATGGGGAATCTTGGAATTTCTTATGTGATTTGATTTGCAAGTTTAATCATGGTGGATTAGATAAGACGATGGGCAAACTATAATAGTAACTATACTATTTAAGTTGTTTAAAATAATATGGTTGGTTTGGTTTGGTTTACACAGAAAATCTAGCCTTAAGCATAATAACTAGCTACATTCTATAAATGGGAAGGATAAACTTTTTACTGGTTTCACCTAAGTGGCATACCAAGGATTGAATTCCAAGAAATGGTGGCAGCATTAGAATCTCTATAATTATATTAAACTTCAGTTGAAATTTAGTCTGATTTTAGTTAATAAAATTGTGCCCATTCTCTTAAAATATTTGTACTTGCTTTAAAAGTTGACTGTTTTCAGGAAGACCATGTGATTTTAATTTATGGTTTTCTGCAAAGATTGATTGGTCAGAGGTTGTTAACTCCCTCTTTCTATCACGGCTAATTAAGAATAAACCTGAAAATACTAATTCAAGAAATAATACGTGAAGTGACCCAAAATAAAGAGAAAGCAGTTTTTCCAAACAAGATTAACTTGTGCGAATTTTATCTCTACCATTCTTTTATCTATCGTCGGAAGCGGCTACTTTTTTATTTCCGGGAGTATATATTCATATCTCTATGATCCTGTAAGTGACGTAGTTGGATTTAGCTACGGGAAAAGTGTACGAATCGATTGAGGAGAAGCCAAGATGGCGGCGGCTGAAGGTGGCGGCGATTTGGACGCAGGAAGCCACGGCGACGCAGATGTCGACCTCCTGGGCCTGGAGGGCGAGGAGGGGCCTGACTCGGAGGTGTTTTCGTGTGTGGCCCACTGCTCCGACCTCGCCTGCCGCCAGAACGAACAGCGGCGGTTAGGCCTCTTCTGTGACGTCACGTTAGCCTTCAGTGGCGACAGCGATGAGGAGGAGGAGAGGGAAGTGGGCGGGGCCTTCCCCGGCTCCGACCCCCCGCCGCGAGAGTTCCGGGCTCACCGCTCCGTCCTGGCAGCGGCCACCGAATACTTCGCTCCTCTCCTCTGGGGCGACTTTGCAGAGTCCCGCTCGGGGCGGGTAGAGTTACGGAAATGGAGTTCGGGAGCGGGACCAGACCCAGAGACGATCGAGGCGGTCATCAGCTTCATGTACACGGGGAGCGTTCGCGTCAGTCCTGGCAACGTGCACGAGATTCTGGAGTTGGCCGACAGGTGAGGCGGGAAAGGGGAACGAAGTGTCAGGTGATAAATCAGGCGCCAACCGACTGTTGTGTGTCGGCAGAAATGTTTGTCCGAGTTCTGATGGGGGAAGATAATCTTCACCCGAGGGCGTTCTTAGTGAAGGCAACCAGGGATGGTCAGTCTCTCCTTCCCCGGAATTGTGAAAATTGATCTTGGGTTCCAGTGTAGACCAGTGATGGCTTTAGTTGGAGTAGTTACTTTCCAGAAAGACTAGCGGTCTGGCTTGCTATAATAAGGCATATCAAGATGCTACTAGAATTGAACGAAGTAAAGAAATAACACCGAATGGCAGCATTAAACATGGCCCTTACCAAGGTGAAAATTATTATAGCAGCATTTCTTCCCAGTGCAGTTTCTGAATTACTTGACTTATAGCACGAAGGGGGACTGTTGGACAGTTAAAGAGAACTTCAGCTGTGGCACCTTTTGAAAAAGACACCATTTTTAAATGTCAGCTTAGTGGAAAGCAAAATGCAAGTTATTAGCTAGCCAATAATTTTCAAACCAAGAATTAGATATAAACTATTGCAGGATGCAATTGGATTTGCCAGATATGAAATTGTATTTTGGCGCTTGTTGTCTGGTCTGGCAAAAGAGGGGTGAACTATTAGAACAAGAGGCTAACTGATTTAGAAGGTCATGAATTAAAGTTCAGATGGCATGGTTATTTATGGTACGAAAAAGTGAAAGTAAATGTTGATTTCAACAATCATTTTATTAGTTCCATAGTAAGAGTTTGAAATAAATACAAAATATTCATTTTCTATGGAGATGCCACAAGAAGCCTTTTTCAGAAAAGAAATTATGGTGAAGCCAGACTTATGGGAACTTATGGGAAAATAATATCTTTTAACTTTGATGACTCCACCCAAGTCCAAAGAAGAGTTAGAATCAGAATGTTGTGTCTGCCATTCATTTACATATTTACAACTGAAAGAAAGATTTAAATTAGGCAAAAAGAGTTAGGGTTTGACTTCGTTAAAAATGAATTGGAAATCTTACTGCATGGTAGTGATAAACATATTCAAAGATTTATAAAACATTAAAATTGAATTTGGAAAGTGAACATGTAAAGGCATTGTATGATTCAGTAGGGAAGAACATTGGCTATAATGTGATGCTTCAACAATGGAAGAATATGTGGACAAAAGGTTTAAAATTCACATTAAACTACAATTTAAAATAAAGATGATGTATCGCTTGTGTTTAACACCAGACAAGTTATCAAGAATGTATAAAGATATTTCAAATGAATGTTGGAAATGTAAATAAGAGAATGTGTACCATTTATGATGGACATGTGATAAAGCAAAGAAATATTGGAGTAGCATTCATATTCTAATACAGAAAATTCTTAAAGTGAATATAAAGATAAAACCAAAACTTTTTGTGGGGGACATAATGGGAAAAGACTTGGGAAAAAAATTGGAACTTTGATGTTGTGTATGTTGACAGCAGCAAGATTATGCACAAAAATGGAAGGTTATTTCGATTCCCACCATGGATGAATGGCTGTAAGGTTAGCAGAGATGGCTAAATTGACAGTTTTGATCAAATAAAATAATGTAAGTAGTTTTGTTTCTACTTGGAAACTACTTCTGGACTTTGTTCTTGAGGTGCAAAAAAATTAAACTTTGATCTTGGGTTTTACTGATTGACTAGTTGTTATAAAAATGGCTAGTTTATACTATGATGGAAAAGTATAAAGTTGAGGCTCGATGTTAATGCCTTATTCCACTGCAACGGAGGGAGTCAGTAATCAATGCCGCCTTCCCTTCCTTTTCCCTCCCTTTTGTTTCACTACTTGCTTTTGTATGTTTCTATTTTAGATTATAAGCTAATACAAATATATTGGATCGCAAAAAAACAAAACAAAAAATGAACTATCTAATAATTATCAAGTGACATTTCTAAATTACCTTTTTGTTTTGCAGATTCCTACTAATACGTCTAAAAGAGTTTTGTGGGGAATTCCTCAAGAAAAAACTGAGTCTTTCCAACTGTGTAGCCATTCACAGCTTAGCTCATATGTACTCTTTGAACCAGCTGGCCTTAAAAGCTGCCGAGATGATCAGGAGGAACTTCTACAAAGTCATTGAAGATGATGAATTCTATACTTTGCCATTTCATCTTATTAGGGACTGGCTTTCAGATTCAGAAATCACAGTGGATTCAGAAGAGATTCTCTTTGAGGTGGTTTTAAAGTGGGTCCAGAGAAATCCTGAGGAAAGAGAAAAGTATTTTGGAGAGCTCTTTAAGCTTCTCCGACTATCACAAATTAAGCCAACCTATTTGACTCGGCATGTTAAATCTGAAAAGCTGGTATCAAGGAACGCATGCCTCAAACTTGTGTTGGAAGCAGTGGAAAGCCATGCTCTCAAGGGTGAGAATTTTCAGTTGGGTACACAAGTTAATTCCTCCATCTCATCTCAGCCTCGCTTTGGCCAAAATATGGATGTTATCATGGTCATTGGTGGTGTGTCTGAGGGAGGTGATTACTTGAGTGAGTGTGTGGGGTACTTTATTGATGAAGATAGATGGGTGAATTTACCGCACATACACAATCATCTTGATGGGCATGCTGTGGTAGTAACCAAATCCTGTCTTTATGTGGCAGGTTCCATGGAGCCTGGCTTTGCCAAGACCATGGAAAGGTATAACCCAGGTAGAAATGTTTGGGAGAAGGTTTCCAATCTGCTAACCAGAAAGCATTCTTTTGGACTTACTGAGGTAAATGGAAACCTGTACTGTATTGGTGGCCATGGGAATTTTATCCCTGGTTTTAAAGATGTAGCTGTCTACAATCCTGATCAAGATAAGTGGCACAACTTGGAGTCTGCCCCAAAGATACTCCGGGATGTTAAAATGATTACAATAGATAACAGATTTGTTTACATGGCAGCTCGCACACCAGTTGACAGAGATAATGAAGATGGCTTAAGGTCTGTCATTATTTGCTATGATGCAGACACACGACAGTGGCGAGATTGTGAGTCTCTGCCACTCCTTGATAACTATTGCTGCTTCCAAATGGTTGTGGGGAACACCAATTTTTACCACACCGCTTCATGTTGTCCCAGAAGCTATCCTCTAGACCATGAAGAGGCCAAGAGAAAAATCTCTAATCGAATATCTGATGACATTCTGGAACGCTTACCATCAGAGGTCCTTAGCATTGAAGGGGCGGCTATCTGCTATTACAAAGATGGTATCTTCATCATAGGTGGATGGAAGAACAGTGATGATACTGATAAACAGTACAGAAAAGAGGCCTACCGCTACTGTGCTGAGAAGAAACGTTGGCTGTTACTTCCTCCTATGCCTCAGCCTCGGTGCCGTGCTACAGCCTGTCATGTGAGAATCCCCTTTCGGTCCTTACATGGTACCCAGAAATATCCAATGCCACAAAACCTAATGTGTCAGAGGGACCAGATCCGGCAGATGCAAGAGATACAGCAACATTCCTTAAGTTTACGGAGAATGCCTCGGTCTCAGATAGAATGCTAGCTTGAAGAAATGATATCAGAAATACCTGTCGGTAATTGTCATGCCTGGCATGGACTAATAGTCACGAAACTACTTAAGCATTGGAGACAAAGCTATCTTGGTGTAAAGTGTTTGATCTGGATTACAAGCACCATGTGGAAAATTGATGTATACTGGCCATAAATATGACGGTAGGCAGATGTAGAAAAGTCCTAAGAATCTGTTGGTTTCTCCATAGATGTGATCCAGATAAAGAATCCAGCAAAAGAATTGTTCTTGCACTTTGTGGATGTGTTCAGGTACAGCACAGCCTTTTTTCTCCTTTACATCTTTTGTATTTATTAGGCTTGTTTTTTGTGTTTTGGGTCATCTTTCATTTTCAACATACAGGTTGTAAAGTAGTTCAGTTCTAAAGTGATGATATATATGTAATGGAGCATTTCAAGATTTTGTTAAGTCTTCTTTTGCAGAGATATTTCTCTTCTGTTATAAATTTCTCTCAAATTTGAGATGTAAAATAACTAAAAATAGAACTCTTCTATGAGGAATAAAGCACAAAATCTCTAAGAATTTCAAAATGTTCCATGCTAATAAATATTTTATAGTTTTATTTATCCAAAATGCTTGAGATTGCTAAATAGTATTAGTTACAAGTTTTTAGTTGGACCATTCACAATTATGTAATAAAATATGTCTGAATTCCTCAGCTTCACTATAATTTTTAGTGATTACTGTTCTGCCTTTCAGTAGCCTCACTTGTTTTACATTAATTTTTTTTCAGTTAAGAATTGTGGCCTTAAAAAGACCAAAAATAAAATAATAATCATAATAATAAAAAATAAATACAATTTAAGCAATTGGGAATTCATTATACAGGGTTAAAGTTGTATAAACCTGGGTGTTGGTAAGTAAGTCTCAGTACCATCTGATGTATCTTTGACAATCAAATCCATTTGTCTTAATGTGACACCATTTGTGTGTGGACAGTACAAACTACAAGGCTATTCAATTGGAAAAATTGCCTGAATATCCTTGACTTGAGACTCCAAGTCTTGTCTTTTGGCTGCATATAAAATTTACTCTCACTCAAATAATTCAAATGATTGAAATACTGTAAATTATTTGCTGTTTTCTCTCTGCCATCTAGCCTAGTAGCATGCACAATCCTATTTTGTGGGTTCTGGTAGTTTTATGGAAGATACAGAATATATTCAAGTGAAAGAGATATTTTTATTGCTTCAAGGAATACTGAAGTTTTGTAATGCTACAGAAATGTTCAGGCAGACAAATTTATCTAAAGCCTTTATGCAGTATTTGACGTCAGCTTATTGATCTAAGAGGGTATTTAATTTTACTTTATAAATTCTTTTCCATTACAGATCTATGTCCCAAAGTGTTAAACATGTTATCTCATGAAATCATCCTTGCTTAGGTAGAGCAACTCTCCATCTCCCCCTATGGCTTTATGTCATAAATGTGGTAAAAATATAGTGATGGCAATATCTAAGATAGTCTCAGGAAAATTCAAGACCTGATGCATGAGGTTCCCAAGTGGTCTATAAGTAGAATCCTCAAATGTAGGATTTGCCTCTTCTTCATCTATACATATTTTCTGAAAAAGATAAACACTTCATCTAGGTCTGCTATTCTCATCTCTCTTGCTTTTTCTTCCCTTTTAACAAGTTGGATTTATGGCTAGGAGCACAAAAATGAAACATGAAGATGAAATCAGTATGGGAAAGTTCTGTATTGGGCAATACTATTATTGGTGGTATTTGATTGGTAACTATGTCTTACATTTTAGAAGCACTTTATTTAAAAATTTAAAGAAAAGAATGTTACAGACTGACCAATACTGTTTTCCAATTTAGCAGGAAACCTAATTCATGTCTGAGATACTGGGGTAAGTGTTGCAATTGCATGGATGTGTAGGTTTTCCTAATTTATCTTTACCATCCTAATACTGCTTCTTATTATTTAGCTTTAAGTAGGTGAGGGCATGGTAAACCGGTGGGCTGCAGTAATTATCCTGATATCAAATTAAAACTAACACGTTCTTGTACCACAGAGTCACAAACATTAACAGTCGTTACCTTGCTTGCCTGCCTGAAAGATATTTTATTGCTACTAGCCACTTTTTATGGTGTAAATAGCTGCTTCAGAAAGCAATTTATCTTCTGGAAATCTTTTGACATTCCAAAGGGCAGGATCTAAACCCTTCTCAAACTATTATCTGAAGCACTAATTAAGTATCCTTCTTAAGAACATTATCTAGCTCCAAGTCTGGACACATTTGTGTGGAAAATTGTAAATTTTAAATTGGGATTACACCTTTTCAGTCTGATGTTTTTCTTAGATATCTCAATATTTCTTTTAAACATAATTAAATTTACAGTATATCCCTATTAAACAATTGGAAAACTTAGTAGTAAGTATAATTGGCATTCATTGCAAATCTTTGCCAAATCACCACAAATAAGTTAATATATTGATTATACTAATTAAAAGTTGTTTAAGATACTTATTTAGTTTGGGTGCAAGCGTGTATTAAAATCATAAGTCACTTTGGATGTTGCTTGTGAATGAAGTCACAGCAGCTATTCACATGCCATTCTCCGGGTTTCAGTTTGCATGCAAGTTAAGAGCACTATAGCAAGCAATTGCAGTATAATATGCAGTGTGAAATGTCAAAGTTTCTTAATGTAGTGTTTGGATATTATGCTATTAACTTGCTCCCCTGGTCTGAATGCACAACAGTGGCCTCTATGTAAAATAACTATCTTTACTTAGCCATGACAACCTTGACAAAACTGCCCTTGGCAAAGGAAATCCTCCAACAGATTATAAAATATTTCCATTTGAAATTATTAACAGATCTACGGATTGTTCCTTGGCATATTTGAGAGTTTCAGTTATTCATTTTAACTGAATAAGAGACTTCTGCCTGTGATGAAAATAATTAGATAAAGTTTGTTAGTTTCCTTGCAACCAAAAGAAATTGCAGTGGAAATGTTAAGAACACAGAGACTCCAAAGCTACATAGGAATTTAGGAGACAACAATCTTTTTAAACAAGTTATTAATTTTCTACTGACAGAATATATGGTCCACAGTAGGCCTTTATTTTATGATCCTACTGGAGTATATATCTGTTTTAATAACCAGACAGATTACAGCACTATATGAAGATGATATTCATTGGCAACATACTCTTCATATACAGTTTGATCTCCTGCTTTGTGTTCAAAGCACTTTTATCAACAAAGGTAATTAGATATATCAGTACAATGTTATTAAGGTACAGGTAGTCTACTTACAACTATTTGCCTAGCAACTGTTCAATGTTACGACAGCATTGGAAAAAAATGACTTACAACTAGTTATACACTAGAACACTCATGGCATCCCATGTTACTTGATTCAGGTATTTAGTAATTGGCATGGAGCATTCCAGGGTCATGTAATTGCCATTTATATTCTTCCCAGTCAGCTTCCTATAAGCAAATAGGGGAAGCCAGATTTTCTTAACTGCATGATTCATTTTAACAATGATTCACTTAAGAACTGTGGCAAAGAGGTCATAAATTGAATCCAACTCACTTAACCGTTTTGCTTAATAATGGAAAGTCTGGTCCCAATTGTGATTGTATATCAAGGACTACTATATTCTGTACAGTTTGTCACAGATGATAT
>CM019155.1:98760667-98796153 GCA_009733165.1 Naja naja | reverse complement strand
CAATATAGACCCGTCCACATGTGTGAATTGTGCAAATTTATTGATAATAAAACATTAATTAAATTTAATGGAAAAAGAATTGTCATAACAATTTCTTGTTCCTAGCGAACTTGTGGCGGGTTGTTGGTCGAGGCGGGTTGAGCATCGTGTGGGGATCGGAGTTTGCGGCTTCATTCTTCAGCCTCGAATCGGGTTTCCACGGCACGGAAGATGACAGCGGCGATTGTGGTGGTGTCAGAGATGTCGGAGGTGAGTGGCTACAGGTGGCATAGGTGAGAGCTATGCGCTGCTGGCCCTGTGAGGTGAGAGCCTCCAAATATTGCCGGCAGGGGATGGCTGCAGGGCCAGTGTCGAGAGAAATCGGAGGCGACCAGCGTGCGGAAATGGAGGGAGGAAGATCAGGTGGCGACCCTGGATGGCAGCGACTCGGCCTGCTGGACTGGAGGTGACCAGATGGAGGCTGGAGGAACTTTGGAGATCAGAGGAGGAGCTCACTGTGGAAGGTCAATGTTCCTGGCTGCAGGCCGAGATTTTCGCTGCCTTGGAGTCGCTGCTGGGATTAGCTGGGGACTTTGGAGGGTGGCTTTTGAGCCACCCTAGAAGTCCCTGGGCCCCCTCCATTGGAGGTTGTGGTAGGCAGCTGGACCTAGTCTGGCCTTGCTGCGGGCTTTCTGGTCTCTGCCCCCCTGCTGTCTTTCAACCGGTGACTTTCTTTTACCATCTTCCCTACTGGTATCTCTGACTTTTTTGCACTTTAATGACATTATCTGGTGCACTTTAAGAACTATGCACTTTAAGAATAATGCGCTTTAAGAGTAATGCACTTTAAGAACTGTGCACTTTAAGAACAGGTCTCTTAGTATATGACATCCGCTGCTGTCCCATCTACGCTCGCCCCCCCTTCTTTGCTGTTGTCGCCGTCTTTCGTCCTTGGCGGAGGTTCTGCCTGGTACCATGAGAGGATAGCAGGCTGCCCGTTTGTTCCAGCCCAGTGATAACCACCGGTGGGAGAGTGGTGGTTGGACCATGGTTTCATCTGCCCCCATGGATGGTGAGAGAACCTTGGGGACATGCAACATCTTGGTGCTGGTTCCAAGGCGGAAGGCGGTCGACACTGACTTTTAACACTGGACTTTTAACATACTGATTTTAACATCTGTCAACCATCTGTGGCTGAATTTTTATCCCTGCCCTCTGTGAATTTTAATTGTTATATCATGATACTGGCTTATTCACCTATGGAATTACGGGCCTATAGGACTGTTCCCTTGTCCTTAGCATGGCCTGGGGTATCAAGAGCTTACCTTTATGACAGATTTTAGATCTCGAGAGGTGGCATCAGTGCGACCAAGGGGTAATTTTAAATTAGGTAAAGGGAAACTTAAATTTTTGACTCATTGTTTTAAAGGGTTAGGGAGGGGAGGGTTGTCGGTCTGGGCAGGCAACTGATCAATTTCTGCCCAGATTGGAAGGAGCTCGTTCAGCCCGACTGGGGATTGTGCCGTGGGATGGTGGGGGCCCACGGACTCGGGGAATGGCGGAATGCCGATTCCCAGGGTGATCGGACTTGGCAGGGGATGGAGAGGCAGGGGCCATATTGCATAAAGGGGCTGCGCTGCTGTCTTCAAGCTGTGGTGTGCTCCGACCCCCATGCCTCTGCCAACTCCCACGGGGATACGGGACTCAGAGGCCCTGGGCTTAGGTTGGTGTATTTTAATGCCAGATCTGTGGTCAATAAGGCACCCTCCTTGGTGAGTTAATCAAGGAGGAGGCCATGGACCTGGCTTGCATCACTGAGACCTGGTTGGGGCCAGAGGGTGGAGTCCCTCTGGTTGATCTATGCCCCCCAGGTTTTCAGATTTTACACCGCCACAAGCTCAGGGGAGGGGTGGGGGTTGCTGTTGTTCAGGAGACCTTGATTCCAAGGGAGGTCACCGTTCCACAGATAGGTGGGTGTGAAGCTCTCCTTTTGAGGTTGGGGCCTGGTGGTGGTTGGGCTTGTTGCTTATATACCTATCCCCAACTATGGCAACGGCCCTGCCTGGGCTGCTTGATGCCCTCTCGGGAGTGGCGGTGGAGTTCCCAAGCCTTTTGGTTTAGGGTGACTTCAACCTGCCCTCTCTGGGGGAGGTCGGGCTGGCCCAGGAGTTCATGGCTTCCATGGCTATGGGCCTGACCCAAATAATACAGGCCCCCACACACAAGGGGGGCAACACACTTGACCTTGTTTTTGTCTCGGAACGCGTTGAGTGATCTGGGGTGGGCACTGTGAATTCCAACCCGTAGCATGGTCAGACCACTATCTCCTGGGCTGGTCTTCCAACAAGCTGGCCCCACACCGTTGGGATGAGGAACCACTGTGATGGTTCCCCCAGACATCTGATGGACCCTGAAAGGTTCCAGATGGAACTGGGGTCTTTGCCCACCTCCCTTATCCACAGCTCAGCCGAGGTACTGGCGGCTACCTGGCAACAGGCTGCTGCTGAGGCCCTCAAGTTGTGAGTTGTCTTTGGCGACTTGCCAGATCCCAAATGGCTCCTTGGTTTACTGAGGAGCTTAGGGAGATGAAGTGGCATAGGAGGGGTTTAGAGAGCAGGTGGAGGTCCCCACTCGAATCCGACCGAGCCCAGCTAAGACCCTATTAGGACTTATCTGTAGCTGTGGGGTCGGTGAAGAGGTCATACCTCTCCACTCTCATAGAGTCCAGAGAGGACCATGCGCCGCCTCTGTTTAGGGTCACCCACTTTTACATCGGGGATGGAGTTGGATCCTATGCAGGGTAGGGCTGAGGAATTTGGTCAGTATCTGTTGGATAAGATCGCCGGATTCGAAGGGTTGGACTCTAATTTGCAGTGGTCTGAGGAGGGAGTGCAAGAAGTCCGCCAATATCATCTGGGCTGAGTTTGATCCTGTTTCTGAGGATGAAGTGGACAGGATTATGCGCGCCTGAGTTCCACCACATGTTTGTTGGACCCTGCCCTTCCTGGATGGTGTATGCCAGGAGGTCACGCGGTGGCTGGCTCGGCAGTAGTCAATGCTTCGTTAGGGAGGGTCTTTCCCCACTGCCTTGAAAGAGGCGATGGTGAAACCCTCCTGAAGAAGCCTGCCCTGGACCCAGCCGTTGAACAACTTTCGCCCAGTCTCCAACCTTCATTTTTAGCCAAGGTTGTTGAGATCGGTGGCTCAACAGTTTCCGCTTTTCCTGGAAGAAGCGGACTATCTAGATCCCTATCAATCAGGCTTCCGCCCGGTTCAGTACAGAGATGGCATTGGTCGCACTGGTGGATGATCTCTGGAGGGCGGGACAGAGGATTTTCCTCTGTCCTGGTCCTATTAGATCTCTCAGTGGCTTTTGATACCATCACCATGGTATCCTATTGTGGTGCCTTGAGGGGTTGGGAGGGAGGCACTGTTTTGCAGTGGTTCCCTCCTACCTCTCGGGGTTTGCAATCGGTGTTGGCAGGGGGGCAGAGGTCGGTCCCAAGGGCTCTCACTTGTGGGGTCCCTCAGGGGTCGGTTCTCACCCTTCCTGTTCAACATCTATATGAAGCCGCTGGGTCAGATCATCCGGGGTTTAGGGGTGAGGTATCATCAGTATGCTGATGATACTCAGCTATATATCTCCACCCCAAACCAAATCAGTGATGCCCTCTCTGTGATGTCCCGTTGTCTGGATGTGGTACGGATCTGGATGGGCAGGAACAAGCTACAGCTCAATCCGGGCAAGACTGAGTGGCTGTGCGTACAGGCATCTCGTTCCAGTGAACAGATTCCATCTTTGGTCATGGGAGAGGTGTTGCCCCTGTGGATAGGGCATGAAACCTGGGGTTCTCCTGGATTCACAGCTCAGTTTAGAGGAGCAGGTGGGAGCTGTGGCCAGGGGGGCCTTTGCCCAGGTTCGGCTGGTTTGCCAGTTGCGCCCTTACCTGAACCGTGATTCCCTTTGCATGGTCACTCATGCACTTGTTACATCCCAACTGGACTACTGCAATGCTCTCTATTTAGGACTGCCTTTGCATATCACCCGGAGGCTCCAGCTGGTGCAGAATGCGGCCGCGCGGATTGTGATGAGAGTTTCCCGATACTCCCATGTTACGCCCCTCCTGCGTGAGCTGCATTGGTTGCCGGTTGCCCTCCGGGTGCGATTCAAGGTCCTGGTGCTAACATTCAAAGTCCTTCATGGCATGGGTCCGGGGTACTTGCAGGAGCGTCTCCTGCCGATATCAAATACCAGTCACCCTGTGTGAGCACACAGGCTGGGACTCCTCGGGATGCTGTCCACATGACAATGTCAGCTGGCGGTGCCCCGGGGAAGGGCCTATTCTGTAGCGGCTCCCGCCTTATGGAATCAACTACCTGTTGAGCTCCGGTTGGCTCTCGATCTCTCCTCTTTTGGGCGCGATCTAAAAACCTGGTTATTTTTACAGGGTGGGCTGGACTGACCTCCTGGGGGGTAGGGGGGATTTTAATTGGGTTTTTATTACTATTTGGCTTGTTAGGTTTAATCTCTTTTTAAATTATTTATTGTGCTATGTTTTATCTGTGAGCTGCCCCGAGTCCTTTTGGAGAGTGGCAGCATACAAGTCAAATAAAACATAAATAAATAAATAATAAATAAATAAATTAAAAAGAGCAAATCAATTTTTTTTAAATGGCAATAAACCAGGAAGATGGTTAGTTTATAAGCTGAAAAAGGAAAAAGAGAAGAAACTGATAAGTAAATTGCAAGATGAGAAGGGAGCTTTACAGTATCAAAATGAGAGTAAAAAGAAGATAATTCAGGAATTTTACAGAAAACTATATGATCAAGAAAAAGTATCAGAGGAAACAATAACATAATATTTGGAAAAAGTAGAATAATCAGAGGTATCTGAAACAGTGAAAACTATGTTAAATGAAAAAAAATGATGATGGAATTGACAGAGGCGATTAAAAACAAAAGAATGACAAAACACCAGGGCCAGATGGGTTGGCGGCAGAACTTTATAAACATTTAGGACATGTATTAAGTTTCCTAATGCTAGAGATGTACAATGAAGCACTGTCAGAAGCTAAGATACCAGTCATGGATGGAAGCAAATATTGAAATATCTGAAAGAAGATTCAGATTTAACTCAAATAAAGAACTATAGACAAATATCACTACTAAATATAGACTATATAATATTTGCCTCAATAATAACAGAAAGACTTAAAATATTTTTGAATGAATTTATACATTCAGATCAAAATTGGTTTTTATCCAAAAGACAAATTAAAATGTGAGAATTATTTTGACCTGACCTTTGAATTTCTTACATGACTTGATTTGCCTGTTTCAGGATGCTGGATGAGATATCATTCCACAATGTTATCTGTTTAGATGTTTAAACTACTGTTAACTGTTTAACTACTATTTAACCTGTTAGCAATAATATGATTTGTTGGGGTTAGTGTAATGGTGAATCTAGTTCTAAACCACTCATCCCAGGCATCCCAGGCCCTTAGAAATAAAAAGAAAATAAAATGGCAATTAGGAAAAGAATGAGGGAATATGTAAATATATTATAGAGAAGATTGAGGCAAGATGTAATGGTAAAGGAATAAGTAAATATATATACTGAAGAATGCAAAGAGATACAAAAAGATGTCTTGATGTTGATTATGATGTAGAAAGTTTTTATTTTATGTTTTTAAATTTCAAATTTAATAAAATTTATTTTAAAAATGGTGAATCTAGTTATTAGTATATAGGTTGCATTTTGTCTGAACTCAACAATATGATTATTCAATAAATAATAGGTCACCAAACCATGCTGTTTTATACTAACCATTAATTAGTTGACCATGGTTTCTGACAAACAACAAATCCAGAAGGAACCACTTTTTACTGACAGCACATACCAGGGTTGGACTCAAGAAACCAGTGGAAGGATTAGAATATTATTCTTGATTTAATTTTCTTTACTATCATGTTTAGTTTCAGTTATATTTTACCTTCATTTTCTTATAATTTTCTGGGCTTAAACATTACAATTTGATATTCTTTTGAGAGCTGTAGATTGCACAACTTCACACTTTGCATAAATCTTGGCTTGCAATTCCACTAACTGGATTATCAGTGATTAGGTCTGTTGGAAGAAATATCCATTTAGTTCAGTCCCAAACTGGGAGAAAGACACTGGAAATGTGGAGGCTGATTGGACAAATGTTTAATGATGAACAGAACCATCAGCATTTATGGTTCTGGTGCAGCTGACCAATTAGTTTGATGACTACATGGATTTTTATAAGTTTCAGAGATGCTGCTAGGGGGTTGTGCAATGTCTGAAATGCCCTTTGATTTAAGATTGTCCAGCTCTGTGTCTTCTCTAAATGGTAGTGGTTTAATCCTGTTATATCCTTTTTTAATTTTAAAAGCTTTATTTACAAGTATTAAAAACACAGACGCATTACAAATACAAGTAACATAAATACACAACAATGCACAATGCACTTTCTTCTTTTGGTTTGAGTTTCAGATTGGGTATACACTTTTACCCTTAACGGTAAGATATAGGTAGCAATATTCATTGTCAATTTTTCCTATTTGTTTGGTTTGGGTTATTATTTAATTTTTCTATATCTCCTTCTAAGTCACTATGTAGTATCACATATTATCCATAACATCCTTTCTTTCGCTTTAATATCCTATTTTTCCTGGGTTCCTTTTTCTCTCGTCCTTCTCTTGGCATTTTGTTCCACCCAGTCATACCATCTATCCCATATCCTGTAATACTCCGAATCCTCTTTTTCATTTAATTTGAGTGTTAATCTTTCCATTTCCACGCATTCATATGTTTTCCTAATTACTGTTTGCATAGATGGCATTATAGATTTTTTCCATTTCTGGGCTAAAGAGATTTGCGCAACTGTTAGTAAGTGTGTAATCAAATACTTGTCCTTTGGGGGAAAGTTTCCTTTTATCATTCCCAGTAGATACAGTTCTGGTCTCCACTCCAGTCCACATTTTGTCACTTCCTCAATCCAATTTTTAATTTCAATCCAATACTTCCTTACTTTTGGGCATGTCCACCACGCATGGAAATACGTGCCAATTTTATCTTTACACTTCCAACATTTAGGGTTGGCAAATTTGATGTGGGTAAAAGACTGGATAACACTAAGGAACACTAGATTATTGACTTTAGAAAGACATGATTTGTTATTGGGGTGGCATGCATTCCTTTGGTATAAGGGAACTAAAACACAAGGGTATTTTACAAACATTATATTTGAGAGGCTTTGTTCTTAAATTTGGAGAAGATCAAAAACCACACTATTTGAAAATTCCATCATGGATATCTACTATTGAAGCTTTTTCATATCCAGTAATATACAAAAAGGAGCAAACGGTTAGATATGGTAAGATACTGAATGAAAAGGGTGAACTTAAATCTATGAAAGCATTGGAAGAACAAGGTATAAAATTGATTTGATATCCTTTAATAAGGATATTAAAGTAGAAGATATTTATAACAAGCAGATTGGGCTAGACAAAATATTGATGGGTACTGATGAAAAGGTGATTAAAAAACTTTATGGATATTTTTTAGAAATTAAAATGGAAGAGGAACAAGTTAAAGAAACAATGATTGCTTGGGGGGGGGAAATTTTGGATATGGGATTGATCTAGAGAAATGGGAAAAATTATGGTCCCAGAATTATAAAATGACAATGTCAACTGCTTATAAAGAAAATTTGTATAAGGTGTTTTACAGGTGGCACTTACCCCCAATGAGAATTGCAAGAATGTTTAAGAATAAATTGGATAAATGTTGGAAATGTCATCAGATACCTGGATCATATTACCATATGTGGTGGACTTGTTCGGATGCAAAAAGATATTGGACCAAAATCCACATATGGTTGGAAAAAATGATACAACAACACATAGACTTGAAACCAGAAATATTTTTATTGGGAATTATACCAGATATCTACAATAAAGAGTTGAAATATTTGATTGTAAATGTTTTAACAGCAGCTAGAATTGTATTTGCCAAAATTTCGAAGAATGATAAAATACCTATGCAGGAGGAAGTGATTAGGAAAATTATGGACTGTGCTGAAATGAGTAAATTGACATTTGAAATTAGAGCACAAGAAGATAAACAATTTTACAAGATATGGGATTTGTTTTATCAATGGTTGGATAAAAAGACTTGGTAATGCAATAGACTATATAATTTTGTAATAGAAATATAATAGGCTGATAAAAAATATAATGTTGATATATATAACCATTGGATGAAAGTATAACATAAATTTTAGATTAAAAATATATTTATTTATTTATTTATATATATTTGAACTTGTATGCCGCCCCATCTCCGAAGACTGGCTCACAACTAAAACACAGAACAATAAATATTTAAAAAAACATTAAACCAACAAGCCCAAATATAAAACACAACAATAAAATACATTAAAAACCATCCCTCCCCCAAAGGAAGGGTCACAGCCCAGGTTGGTCAAACAACCAGGTCTTTAATTCCAGAGGTCGGGATCAGAGGGCCAGGCGGGAGCTCCAGAGGCAGTTGATTCCAGAGGTGGGGCATAACAGAAAGGCTTCGTCGTCAGGGAAGTACCAACGGCATTGACTCGCCGATGGAACCCTGAGAGTCCTTGCCTATGAGCCCGCACAGGGCGGCCGGCACTAGCTATTGGAAGAAGGCGCTCCCTCAGATATTGGGGACCCATGTCGTGTAGGACTTTGAATGTCAAAACTAAAACCTTGAATCTCACCCGGGCCTATCGGCAACCAATGCAGGCCGCAGGAGGGTAACATGAGACGGGTAACTCCATCACCATCGCTGCGACCATTCTGCACCAACTGCAATCTCGGATGGTATGCAAGGCAGTCCTAGATAGAAGCGTTGCAGTAGTGAGTCTCGAGGTGACAAGGCGTGGAATGCGTGGGGCGTCGGTCCAGAAAAGGCGATTGTCGAACAAGGCGGAGCTGGGCAAAGGCCCCTGGCGGCGGCCCCACCTGCTCCTCCAACGGGCCGTACATCCAGGAGGACCCCCAGATTCATGCCCTATCCAGGGGCCAAGGATAAACAATCCTGGCTGGGCGAGGCAGCCGACCGCAAAGCCACTCAGTCTTGGCGGGTTGAGTGGAATGTTCCTACTCATCCAGATCCGTACCGCATCCAAACACGGGACATCAGGAGAGGCATCACTGATCTGGCCAGGGTGGAAAGGTACAGCTGAGTATCATCAGCGTACTGATGGAATTTCACCCCAAAACCACGGATGATCTCACCCAGCGGTTTCATGTAGATATTAAATAAGAGGGAAAGGACCGACCCCTGCGGGACCCCATAGAGAGCCCTCGGGGTGGGCGAACCCCCCAACACCGATTAGGCAGCCCGAGGTAGGAGGAGAACCACTGAAGAACAGTGCCCCCCACTCCCAACGGAGGCGGCAAAAGGATACCATGGTCGATGGTATCGGCGCTGAGAGGTCCAATAGGACCAGGACAGAGGAAAAACCCCTGTCGGGCCCTCAGAGATCATCCATCAGTGACCAATGCCGTCTCCGTGCTGTAACCGGGTCGGAAGCCCGATTGTACGGATCCAGGTAGTCCGCTTCATCCAGGAAGCGGAACCTGCTGAGCCACCACACTCTCAACAACCTTCAAAGCGAAGGTTGGAGATGAGACGAAGTTGTCTAACATGGTGGGTCCAAGGCAGGCTTCTTCAGGAGGGTCTCACCACGCCTCCTTCAAGGCAGAGGAAGACACCCTCCCTCAATGGCGTTGACAACTGCCGGAGCCAACCGCGGTGCCTCCCTGGCGGCATAAGTCAGCCAGGAGGGACACGGGTCCAACAAACATGTGGTGGAACTCAGTGGCTGCATAATCCTGTCCACTTCATCCTCGGAGACAGGATCAAACTCATCCCAGATAACAGTGGCCAGACTACCCACAACTTCGTTCCTCCGACCACTGCAAATCAGAGGACAACCGTCCCGAATCACGGCGATCTTATCCGTCAGATATTGACCAAACTCCTCAGCCCTGCCCGCAATGGGTCCGGCCCTCCCTCTAAGCGAAGGAGGGAATGGGTAACCCGAAACAGGGGCGGTTGGGGATATCTCGCGGATGCTATGAGAGTGGAGAGATAAGACCTTCTCGCCTCTCCCATAGCTACCAGGTAAGTCCTATATCTCGTATATATGATGAAATAAATAGTTTAATTGTACACAAGTAATAATTGATAAATACATAATGTTTTATTGATAATATGAAATTTTTTTGATAAATTGTGAGTGATGAATATGAAAGGATGACACAAAGGATTTGTAACCAACTGACACACTGTATGTGTATACGGAAGATGGTTTTTATGTTTTGTATGTCCTGTTTGTATGTTTGTATCAAAAATAAAAAACTTTTTTATAAAAAAAAAGAATACACTTCAGACAATCCAAAATATGATGTTAACACTGCAAGAAACTATGTTGAACAACCACACAGAAAGCAAAAAGGAAAGAGAAATAATGAGAACAGAATTAAAAAGTGAGTTGGGGGAGATGAAAAATGAGATTAAAAACTTAGATGGGAAAATAAGACAATTGCAGGAAATGACAAAGGCGAATGAGGAAAGGATTGTAGTAATTGCTAAACAAGCAGATCAAACAGGAAAGAAAGTAGGGGACATAGAACAAAAAATGAAGGATCAATACAGGGAGACAAATGAGACCTTGACCTACCTAGAGATGGAGAGAGCTTCATACTACTTAAGATTTCAAAACATAGAGTAAGAGAGGAAAATCTGACCTTAGTTATGGCAGAAATGCTAGCGACCTTATTAAAAAAGGATAGAAATGAGATGAGTCAAGAACTGGATGAGGCCTACAGGGTTTTGAGTTATCTTGAGGCGACTGAGCTCCCTCGGGAAGTCTATGTCAGGTTCAAGAAAGCAATTAAGGATATAATCTATATTGAAAATTATAAATAAAGGCAAATCATCATATCAGATACCAAGAAGGGGGAACAAAGAAAAGAATACAGATTCCTCACAAATTAATTAAATGGAAAGAACATATTTCAGATGGAATGATCCCGAGGGGATCTTAGTGCTGGAAGGGAAGAGAAGGATATAACTTAACTAAGGCCGATCCAGATTGGTCGGAGGAGAATTAAGATAGGGGAGAATCATGAAACAAAGAGGAATTACAAGTTAGAGGAGAGAGGAGGGGAGGAAGGAGGGAAGGAATATCAAAGAAAGAAGGAGGATAGGAGGAAAACAGAAGTCAGACAGTAGCAAAAGGTAGAAAGAAAAGGAATAAATGGGAAAGGGAGTAAAACTGATATCGATAAATATTAATGGGTTGAATAGTCCAATCAAAAGGAAAAAAATATTTGCTAAATTAGAAAAGCAAAAATTGGATGTTATATGCCTCCAAGAAGTCCACATAAGGGAACAGGATCAGAAATACCTACAGAACATGAAATTGGGGAAAGTATTTACAGCCTTGGCAGGGGAGAAAAAGAGAGGGGTAGTACTATACATAAAGGAGGACATTTCAGCAAAATTAATTTATAAGGACACGATAGGAAGAACATTAATGGTGGAGGTGGAGATACACAATAAGAAAACCTTATTAGTGGGAATTTATGCACCAAATAAGAATCAAAAGGAATTCTATAAAAATCTATATGAGAAATTGATAGAAAGTGGTAATACAAGGATTTGTCTAATGGGGGATTATAATGCAATAATTAATAATAAACAGGACTATAAATGTGGACAAAAACAATATCAAAAGTGAAACATTTTGCCTAAAATATTTTTTGAAATGACAGAGGAATTAGGACTGGAAGATTTATAGAGAAAAAGAAACCCAGAAGCTGCACAGTATACTTTATACTCCAGTCCACATAATTCATGGTCGAGGATAGACATGATATGGGCAAACGATGAATTAAATAGGGAAATCCAAGATATAAAAATTTTAACAAATATATGGGCTGATCATAATCCAATGTTAATAATTTGGAAGGAACGGACATGGAAAGGACAGAGATGGTCATTGAGGACTCCAGTGTTAAAGGAAGAAAAATATTTGCAGAAAATAAGGGAGGAACTAACAAATTTTTACAATATCAATAAAAAGAACCTCATTGCAGAACTTATGGGATACGACCAAAGCTTACATAGGGGGAATATCCATAGCATACATAGCAAACAAAAACAAGGAAAGGCGGGAAAAACAGGATGAATTAACAGTAAAAATTGGAAAGTTGGAGATAAGACAAATGAGAAATCCAGATAATGAACAAATCAGAAATGAATTAATGCAAGCAAAACACGAGATTAATGTACTTGAACAAGAGGAGTTAATTAAGAAATTACAATACACAAAACAAAACTACTTTGAATATGCAAACAAGCCAGGTAGGTGGCTAGCATACAAGTTTAGAAAGAGGGCAAAAAGAGTGATACAACACCTAGAAGATAAAAATGGAGAAATAGAAGCAGACCCGGAAAAAAAGAAAGAAATTGTAAGAGAATATTTTGAGGACTTATACAAACAAGAAAAAGTGGAATTAGCAAAAATAAAAGAATATTTAAAAGAAGGAACTATTCATAAATTAGCTGATGATAAAGGAGAGATATTAAATAAGGAAATAACAATGAGTGAATTAAAGGAGGCGATTCAAAACAAAAAGTAACAAAAGCATGGTCCAGATGGATACCCAAGTGAATTTTACAAAAGTGTAGGAGATGTATTAAATAATCGTTCCTAGAAGTCTGCAATGAGGTGCTATTAAAGGCGAAAATACCAAATTCTTGGAAAGAAGCCTATATAACCATTATACCCAAAGAAGAAGCAAATATAAACCAAATTAAAAATTATAGACCGATATTGCTCTTGAATACAGACTATAAAATATTCATGACAATCATAGCACAAAGACTAAAAAGAATCATCAGTGAAAAAATCAATACAGACCAAAACGGATTCCTGCCGAAGAGACAGATTAGATATAATATAAGAACAATAATAGATATATTGGAATACTATGAATGCCACCCGGGGGACCAAATGGCGCTGATTTTTTTGGATGCCCAAAAAGCCTTCGATAACTTAAATTGGGATTTTATGAAAATGCAAATCAATAAGATGAATTTTGGAACTAACTTTGAAAAAATGCTTAATGCGATACATGACAGCCAGAAAGCAAATGTATTGATAAATGGAGAAATCACTAAAACTTTCAAAATAGAGAAAGGGGTTAGACAGGACTGCCCACTGTCACCTCTGCCGTTCATCACAATATTAGAAACATTGTTAGAGAGAATTAGGGGGAAGAAGAACATAAAAGGAACTAAAGTTAAGAATCAGGAATACAAAGTACAGGCATTTGCGGATGATGTGGTATTTGTGATAGAAGAACCAATGGAGACAGGCCCAATATTAATGAAAGAAATAAACAAATTTGGGAAATTAGCAGGATTAAAGGTTAATAAGGGGAAAACTAAAATACTAGTTAAAAATATAACAAATAACAAACAAAAAAAATTGGAAGAGATAATGGGATTGCAAATAGTAAAAAAAATTAAATATTTAGGAATTTGGATGAGGGCAAAAACAATAATGTTGTGGGAAGATAATTATATCAAAATTTTGAAACAAATTAAGAAAGATTTGGATAACTGGAATAAAATGCAAATATCACTTTTGGGAAGAATAGCAACAATAAAAATGAATATATTACCTAAAGTTCTATATCTACTCCAGACAATACCAATATTGACAAACAAATTTTTTTCACGGAATTGGACAAAATGGTGATGAAATTTATATGGGCAGGGAAAAAGGCGAGAATAAAGAAAAATATCTACAAGATGATAGAGGCAGAGGTGGCTTTGGGCTCCCGGACTGGGAGATTTACTATAAGGCTACAATATTGGTGTGGATAAGGGAATGGGTGAAGTTGGGAAACAAAAGAATTCTGATATTAGAAGAGCATGACTTACAAACCGGGTGGCACTCATTTCTGTGGAATCTGGCTGATAAAAACCAGAGGTCTTTCACGAGACATATAGTACGCAAATCGCTGATTAAAAATTGGGCTGAAATAAGGAAGAAAAATTATACTAAAATACCAAGGTGGTTTTCAACAATGGAGGCTACATTTCACCCTAATACAATGGACTTAAATAAAAACTCAAATACTATCAGATCCTAGATACAGAGGGAGATTAAAACGAGACAGAAGTTGAAAACACAAGGAATAAGGACAGACAATTCTGTTATATCCTGAAAGATCATGTACTGTTCTTAATCTCCCATTCACCCGAGGGCATTCTTAGTGAAGGCAACCAGGGATGGTAAATAGGCTGCCCCAATCTTCCTTAATAAAATATCTGCTAAAGAGGGCATTAAGAAAGACTGAGTCTACTTTCTGCCTTTAAAAATATATACTACTCTGCCTGTTTAATATTCCTCAAAATATTTCATTCTTCTAGGAGGGAGGCTTCCCACAAGTCAAAAATGCAAAATTTGATGAGTCTAGTTAATGACATAAATTTAATGAAACAATTTGCAGTAGGTACTGAGAGGTAATAAACAAAAGTTTTTGTCACGAAAGTAGGTTTAAGAGGAACGTTTGTATTTTTAGTGCGTTTCTGCAAGGAGGGAATTTCCTGAATATACTAACTCCCTCTTTAATACAAAACGAGCGATGTGCGCTACAGAGGAATCCGTAGTTATCCTGACGATATTAACTCAAGAAATAATTGCTGAAATTCTCTTCGTTAAACAGGAACTAGTTTTTGCAAGGAAGATAATTTGCGCAAATTTTATCTCTATCATTCTTTTATCTATCGTCGGAAGTGGATACTTCTTTCCGGAAGAATACTATAAATATAACTCTATGATCCTGTAAGTGCGGCATTTGGATTTAGCTACGGTTCGAATCGATTGAGGAGAAGCTAAGATGGCGGCGGCTGGAGGTGGCGTCGATTTGGACTCAGAAAGCCACGAAGACACAGGTGTCGACCACCCGGAGCTGGAGAGCGAGGAGGGTCCAGACTCAGAGCCTGACTCAGAGGCGTTTTCGTGTGTGGCTCACTGCTCCGACCTCGCCTGCCGCCAGAACGAACAGCGGCGGTTAGGCCTCTTCTGTGACGTCACGTTAGCCTTCAGTGGCGGCAGCAATGAGGAGGAGGAGAGGGAAGTGGGCGGGGCCTTCCCCGGTTCCGACCCCCCGCCGCGAGAGTTCCGGGCCCACCGCTCCGTCCTGGCAGCGGCCACCGAATACTTCGCTCCTCTCCTCCTGGGCGACTTTGCGGAGTCCCGCTCGGGGCGGGTAGAGTTACGGAAATGGAGTTCGGGAGCGGGACCAGACCCGGAGACGATCGAGGCGGTCATCAGCTTCATGTACACGGGGAACATTCGCATCAGTCCTGGCAACGTGCACGAGGTTATGGAGTTGGCCGACAGGTGAGGCGGGAAAGGGGAACGAAGTGTCAGGTGATAAATCGGGCGCTAACCGACTGTTGTGTGTCGGCAGAAATGTTTGTCCGAGTTCTGATGGGGGAAGATAGCTTCACCCGAGGGCGTTCTTAGTGAAGGCAACCAGGGATGGTCAGTCTCTCCTTCCCTGGAATTGTGAAAATTGATTTTGGGTTCCAGTGTAGACCAGTGATGGCTTTAGTTGGAGTAGACTACTTTCCAGAAAGACTAGCAGTCTGGCTTGCTATAATAAGGCATGTCAAAATGGTGCTAGAATTGAACAAAGTAAAGAAATAACACTGAATGGCAGCATTAAACATGGCCCTTACCAAGATGAAAATTATTATGGCAGCATTTCTTCCCAGTGCAGTTTCTGAATTACTTGACTTATAGCACGAAGGGGGACTGTTGGACAGTTAAAGAGAACTTCAGCTGTGGCACCTTTTGAAAAAGACACCATTTTTGAATGTCAGCTTAGTGGAAAGCAAAATGAAAGTTATTAGCTAGCCAGTAATTCTCCAGTGGTGTTCCTAAATTACCTTTTTGTTTTGCAGGTTCCTACTAATACGTCTAAAAGAGTTTTGTGGGGAATTCCTCAAGAAAAAACTGAGTCTCTCCAACTCTGTAGCCATTCACAGCTTAGCTCATATGTACTCTTTGAACCAGCTGGCCTTAAAAGCTGCCGAGATGATCAGGAGGAACTTCTACAAAGTCATTGAAGATGACGAATTCTATACTTTGCCATTTCATCTTATTAGGGACTGGCTTTCAGATTCAGAAATCACAGTGGATTCAGAAGAGATTCTCTTTGAGATGGTTTTAAAGTGGGTCCAGAGAAATCCTGAGGAAAGAGAAAAGTATTTTGGAGAGCTCTTTAAGCTTCTCCGACTATCACAAATTAAGCCAACCTATTTGACTCGGCATGTTAAATCTGAAAAGCTGGTATCAAGGAACGAAGCATGCCTCAAACTTGTGTTGGAAGCAATGGAAAGCCATGCTCTCAAGGGTGAGAATTTTCAGTTGGGTACACAAGTTAATTCCTCCATCTCATCTCAGCCTCGCTTTGGCCAAAATATGGATGTTATCATGGTCATTGGTGGTGTGTCTGAGGGAGGTGATTACTTGAGTGAGTGTGTGGGGTACTTTATTGATGAAGATAGATGGGTGAATTTACCGCACATACACAATCATCTTGATGGGCATGCTGTGGTAGTAACCAAATCCTGTCTTTATGTGGCAGGTTCCATGGAGCCTGGCTTTGCCAAGACCATGGAAAGGTATAACCCAGGTAGAAATGTTTGGGAGAAGGTTTCCAATCTGCTAACCAGAAAGCATTCTTTTGGACTTACTGAGGTAAATGGAAACCTGTACTGTATTGGTGGCCATGGGAATTTTATCCCTGGTTTTAAAGATGTAGCTGTCTACAATCCTGATCAAGATAAGTGGCACAACTTGGAGTCTGCCCCAAAGATACTCCGGGATGTTAAAATGATTACAATAGATAACAGATTTGTTTACATGGCAGCTCGCACACCAGTTGACAGAGATAATGAAGATGGCTTAATGTCTGTCATTATTTACTATGATGCAGACACACGACAGTGGCGAGATTGTGAGTCTCTGCCACTCCTTGATAACTATTGCTGCTTCCAAATGGTTGTGGGGAACACCAATTTTTATCACACCGCTTCATGTTGTCCCAGAAGCTATCCTCTAGACCATGAAGAGGCCAAGAGAAAAATCTCTAATCAAATATCTGATGACATTCTGGAAAGCTTACCATCAGAGGTTCTTAGCATTGAAGGGGCGGCTATCTGCTATTACAAAGATGATATCTTCATCGTAGGTGGATGGAAGAACAGTGATGATACTGATAAACAGTACAGAAAAGAGGCCTACCGCTACTGTGCAGAGAAGAGACGTTGGCTGTTACTTCCTCCTATGCCTCAGCCTCGCTGCCGTGCTACAGCCTGTCATGTGAGAATCCCCTTCGGTCCTTACATGGTACCCAGAAATATCCAATGCCACAAAACCTAATGTGTCAGAGGGACCAGATCCGGCAGATGCAAGAGATACACCGACATTCCTTAAGTTTACGGAGAATGCCTCGGTCTCAGATAGAATGCTAGCTTGAAGAAATGATATCAGAAATACCTGTCGGTAATTGTCATGCCTGGCATGGACTAATAGTCACAAACTACTTAAGCATTGGAGACAAAGCTATCTTGGTGTAAAGTGTTTGATCTGGATTACAAGCACCATG
The DNA here is from genome assembly GCA_009733165.1 of Naja naja. Taxonomy (NCBI): domain Eukaryota; kingdom Metazoa; phylum Chordata; class Lepidosauria; order Squamata; family Elapidae; genus Naja; species Naja naja. The sequence continues at coordinate 98,778,398 of CM019155.1, read as the reverse complement.
TGGAAAATTGATGTATACTGGCCATAAATATGACGGTAGGCAGATGTAGAAAAGTCCTAAGAATCTGTTGGTTTCTCCATAGATGTGATCCAGATAAAGAATCCAGCAAAAGAATTGTTCTTGCACTTTGTGGATGTGTTCAGGTACAGCACAGCCTTTTTTCTCCCTTTACATCTTTTTGTATTTATTAGGCTTGTTTTTTTGTGTTTTGGGTCATCTTTCATTTTCAACATACAGGTTGTAAAGTAGTTCAGTTCTAAAGTGATGATATATATGTAATGGAGCATTTCAAGATTTTGTTAAGTCTTCTTTTGCAGAGATATTTCTCTTCTGTTATAAATTTCTCTCAAATTTGGAGATGTAAAATAACTAAAAAATAGAACTCTTCTATGAGGAATAAAGCACAAAATCTCTAAGAATTTCAAAATGTTCCATGCTAATAAATATTTTATAGTTTTATTTATCCAAAATGCTTGAGATTGCTAAATAGTATTAGTTACAAGTTTTTCTAGTTGGACCATTCACAATTATGTAATAAAATATGTCTGAATTCCTCAGCTTCACTATAATTTTTAGTGATTACTGTTCTGCCTTTCAGTAGCCTCACTTGTTTTACATTAATTTTTTTTTCAGTTAAGAATTGTGGCCTTAAAAAGACCAAAAATAAAATAATAATCATAATAATAAAAAAATAAATACAATTTAAGCAATTGGGAATTCATTATACAGGGTTAAAGTTGTATAAACCTGGGTGTTGGTAAGTAAGTCTCAGTACCATCTGATGTATCTTTGACAATCAAATCCATTTGTCTTAATGTGACACCATTTGTGTGTGGACAGTACAAACTACAAGGCTATTCAATTGGAAAAATTGCCTGAATATCCTTGACTTGAGACTCCAAGTCTTGTCTTTTGGCTGCATATAAAATTTACTCTCACTCAAATAATTCAAATGATTGAAATACTGTAAATTATTTGCTGTTTTCTCTCTGCCATCTAGCCTAGTAGCATGCACAATCCTATTTTGTGGGTTCTGGTAGTTTTATGGAAGATACAGAATATATTCAAGTGAAAGAGATATATTTTATTGCTTCAAGGAATACTGAAGTTTTGTAATGCTACAGAAATGTTCAGGCAGACAAATTTATCTAAAGCCTTTATGCAGTATTTGACGTCAGCTTATTGATCTAAGAGGGTATTTAATTTTACTTTATAAATTCTTTTCCATTACAGATCTATGTCCCAAAGTGTTAAACATGTTATCTCATGAAATCATCCTTGCTTAGGTAGAGCAACTCTCCATCTCCCCCTATGGCTTTATGTCATAAATGTGGTAAAAATATAGTGATGGCAATATCTAAGATAGTCTCAGGAAAATTCAAGACCTGATGCATGAGGTTCCCAAGTGGTCTATAAGTAGAATCCTCAAATGTAGGATTTGCCTCTTCTTCATCTATACATATTTTCTGAAAAAGATAAACACTTCATCTAGGTCTGCTATTCTCATCTCTCTTGCTTTTTCTTCCCTTTTAACAAGTTGGATTTATGGCTAGGAGCACAAAATGAAACATGAAGATGAAATCAGTATGGGAAAGTTCTGTATTGGGCAATACTATTATTGGTGGTATTTGATTGGTAACTATGTCTTACATTTTAGAAGCACTTTATTTAAAAATTTAAAGAAAAGAATGTTACAGACTGACCAATACTGTTTTCCAATTTAGCAGGAAACCTAATTCATGTCTGAGATACTGGGGTAAGTGTTGCAATTGCATGGATGTGTAGGTTTTCCTAATTTATCTTTACCATCCTAATACTGCTTCTTATTATTTAGCTTTAAGTAGGTGAGGGCATGGTAAACCGTGGGCTGCAGTAATTATCCTGATATCAAATTAAAACTAACACGTTCTTGTACCACAGAGTCACAAACATTAACAGTCGTTACCTTGCTTGCCTGCCTGAAAGATATTTTATTGCTACTAGCCACTTTTTATGGTGTAAATAGCTGCTTCAGAAAGCAATTTATCTTCTGGAAATCTTTTGACATTCCAAAGGTGCAGGGATCTAAACCCTTCTCAAACTATTATCTGAAGCACTAATTAAGAAGTATCCTTTTAAGAACATTATCTAGCTCCAAGTCTGGACACATTTGTGTGGAAAATTGTAAATTTTTAAATTGGGATTACACCTTTTCAGTCTGATGTTTTTCTTAGATATCTCAATATTTCTTTTAAACATAATTAAATTTACAGTATATCCCTATTAAACAATTGGAAAACTTAGTAGTAAGTATAATTGGCATTCATTGCAAATCTTTGCCAAATCACCACAAATAAGTTAATATATTGATTATACTAATTAAAAAGTTGTTTAAGATACTTATTTAGTTTGGGTAAGCTTTGTATTTTAAAATCATAAGTCACTTTGGATGTTGCTTGTGAATGAAGTCACAGCTATTCACATGCCATTCTCCGGGTTTCAGTTTGCATGTCAAGTTAAGAGCACTATAGCAAGCAATTGCATCGTATAATATGCAGTGTGAAATGTCAAAGTTTCTTAATGTAGTGTTTGGATATTATGCTATTAACTTGCTCCCCTGGTCTGAATGCACAACAGTGGCCTCTATGTAAAAATAACTTATCTTTACTTAGCCATGACAACCTTGACAAAACTGCCTTGTGGCAAAGGGAAATCCTCCAACAGATTATAAAAATATTTCCATTTGAATTATTAACAGATCTAGATTGTTCCTTGGCATATTTGAGAGTTTCAGTTATTCATTTAACTGAATAAGAGACTTCTGCCTGAGTGAAAATAATTAGATAAAGTTTTTGTTATTTCCTGCAACCAAAAGAAATTGCAGTGGAAATGTTAAGAGACACAGAGACTCCAAAGCTACATAGGAATTTAGGAGACAACAATCTTTTATAAGTTATTAATTTTCTACTGACAGAATATATGGTTCCACAGTAGGCCTTTATTTTATGATCCTACTGGAGTATATATCTGTTTATAATAAACAGACATTACAGCATACTATATGAAGATGATATTCATTGGCACGTACTCTTCATATACAGTTTGATCTCCTGCTTTGTGTTCAAAGCACTTTTATCAACAAAGGTAATTAGATATATCAGTACAATGTTATTAAGGTACAGGTAGTCTACTTACAACTATTTGGCTAGCAACTGTTCAACGTTACGACAGCATTGGAAAAAAAATGACTTACAACTAGTTATGCACACTTAGAACACTCATGGCATCCCATGTTACTTGATTCAGGTATTTAGTAATTGGCATGGAGCATTCCAGGGTCATGTAATTGCCATTTATATTCTTCCCAGTCAGCTTCCTATAAGCAAATAGGGGAAGCCAGATTTTCTTAACTGCATGATTCATTTAACTCCAATGATTCACTTAAGAACGGTGGCAAAAGAGGTCATAAAATTGAATCCAACTCACTTAACCGTTTGCTTAATAATGGAAAGTCTGGTCCCAATTGTGATTGTATATCAAGGACTACCTATATTCTGTACAGTTTTGTCACAGATGATATATTGGTTGTTTTCATAACCTCTACAACAAAAAAATGGTATCAAAATATTTTAAGTTAGTCACTATTTAATCAAGTGACAAGTAATTTACAATAGTCTCCCCAAACAATGACATTGTTATAAGCGCCTTTCATCTTGAACTCACATTGCACAAACGACACTTGATATTGGAAGAATAACCCAGGAGAAGGTATAGAGTTTTCTCCATTTGAAAGAAACTGGTAGTATTGGCTATTCTGTAGAGTGTTGGAAAAATATGGAAACAGCAAATTTTAAGACTAGCTTCCTCTCCCATCAATAGCTTTTTAATTCTAGCAAAGGGTGATACGTTTACAAGGGTTGTAAATATGTTAATACCGTAATACAAATTGATGCTCAGTTGATATGCCAAGCTAAGACTTGTGGATCTCTTAAGTTACTATTACATTGGCATGTTACGTAGCCAAGCTATCTCAGTAGTTGCAGGTTTCAGTTGCCAGCTTCTTGCTTTCTCTGAATCTGATTAGAATGGTAAAAAATATAAAACTTTATAAAATATGAAACTCTTTCTCCAGTGAACACTAGGGAACCATAAAATAACTTCGTTTCATTTTTCTGTTGTGATCCCAATTTGCCTTGGGTCTGTTTCTTAATAAATGGGTCAGTTCTCAGAGTGCAATGTAAACTTCACACCCGTTCAATAGAATTCTCTAGATGCTATGCTGAAACCTAATCTTTATTTTTTTTAAATGCAATTCTTTATTGTATTAGAATTGTGTAACACTAAATACTAATTCAATAAACATTTTATTTCTCTATGTCTTTGTTCATGTTGTTATTTGTGATTGCAGCAAGATAGAAAATGAATGAATCCTTTAATTCAGGATTCTTTCATTCATTTTCCTGCACTCCTGATCTAAAATGGCCCCTTCCAATTAATGGTTCTGATCAAAAAAGGACCGAAGTAAATAAATAAATCAAAATGCCTTCTTATGGTACAACAGCTTTGGCACTGGGATGTGGAATAAATTCCCAAGAATGTTTAGAATAGGATTAGAAAAACACCTTTATATACCTCCATGAGCAAAATATCTGCCTTTCAATAATAATGTTGCCAAGGTACAACATGGGGAATCTTGGAATTTCTTATGTGATTTGATTTGCAAGTTTAATCATGGTGGATTAGATAAGACGATGGGCAAACTATAATGGTAACTATACTATTTAAGTTGTTTAAAATAATATGGTTGGTTTGGTTTGGTTTACACAGAAAATCTAGCCTTAAGCAAAATAACTACATTCTATAAATGGGAAGGATAAACTTTTTACTGGTTTCACCTAAGTGGCATACCAAGGATTGAATTCCAAGAAATGGTGGCAGCATTAGAATCTCTATAATTATATTAAACTTCAGTTGAAATTTAGTCTGATTTTAGTTAATAAAATTGTGCCCATTCTCTTAAAATATTTGTACTTGCTTTAAAAGTTGACTGTTTTCAGGAAGACCATGTGATTTTAATTTATGGTTTTCTGCAAAGATTGATTGGTCAGAGGTTGTTAACTCCCTCTTTCTATCACGGCTAATTAAGAATAAACCTGAAAATACTAATTCAAGAAATAATACGTGAAGTGACCCAAAATAAAGAGAAAGCAGTTTTTCCAAACAAGATTAACTTGTGCGAATTTTATCTCTACCATTCTTTTATCTATCGTCGGAAGCGGCTACTTTTTTATTTCCGGGAGTATATATTCATATCTCTATGACCCTGTAAGTGACGTAATTGGATTTAGCTACGGGAAAAGTCTACGAATCGATTGAGGAGAAGCCAAGATGGCGGCGGCTGAAGGTGGCGGCGATTTGGACGCAGGAAGCCACGGCGACGCAGATGTCAACCTCCTGGGCCTGGAGGGCGAGGAGGGGCCAGACTCAGAGCCTGACTCGGAGGTGTTTTCGTGTGTGGCCCACTGCTCCGACCTCGCCTGCCGCCAGAACGAACAGCGGCGGTTAGGCCTCTTCTTTGACGTCACGTTAGGCTTCAGTGGCGACAGCGATGAGGAGGAGGAGAGGGAAGCGGGGCCTTCCCGGCTCCGACCCCCCGCCAGAGTTCGGGCTCACCGCTCCGTCCTGGCAGCGGCCACCGAATACTTCGCTCCTCTCCTCTGGGGCGACTTTGCAGAGTCCCGCTCGGGGCGGGTAGAGTTACGGAAATGGAGTTCGGGAGCGGGACCAGACCCAGAGACGATCGAGGCGGTCATCAGCTTCATGTACACGGGGAGCGTTCGCGTCAGTCCTGGCAACGTGCACGAGATTCTGGAGTTGGCCGACAGGTGAGGCGGGAAAGGGGAACGAAGTGTCAGGTGATAAATCAGGCGCCAACCGACTGTTGTGTGTCGGCAGAAATGTTTGTCCGAGTTCTGATGGGGGAAGATAATCTTCACCCGAGGGCGTTCTTAGTGAAGGCAACCAGGGATGGTCAGTCTCTCCTTCCCGGAATTGTGAAAATTGATCTTGGGTTCCAGTGTAGACCAGTGATGGCTTTAGTTGGAGTAGTTACTTTCCAGAAAGACTAGCGGTCTGGCTTGCTATAATAAGGCATATCAAGATGCTACTAGAATTGAACGAAGTAAAGAAATAACACCGAATGGCAGCATTAAACATGGCCCTTACCAAGGTGAAAATTATTATAGCAGCATTTCTTCCCAGTGCAGTTTCTGAATTACTTGACTTATAGCACGAAGGGGGACTGTTGGACAGTTAAAGAGAACTTCAGCTGTGGCACCTTTTGAAAAAGACACCATTTTTAAATGTCAGCTTAGTGGAAAGCAAAATGCAAGTTATTAGCTAGCCAATAATTTTCAAACCAAGAATTAGATATAAACTATTGCAGGATGCAATTGGATTTGCCAGATATGAAATTGTATTTCGGCGCTTGTTGTCTGGTCTGGCAAAAAGAGGGGTGAACTATTAGAACAAGAGGCTAACTGGTTTAGAAGGTCATGAATTAAAGTTCAGATGACATGGTTATTTATGGTATGACAAAGTTAAAGTAAATGTTGATTTCAACAATCATTTTATTAGTTCCATAGTAAGAGTTGGAAATAAATACAAAATATTCATTTTCTATGGAGATGCCACAAGAAGCCTTTTCAGAAAAGAAATTATGGTGAAGCCAGACTTATGGGAACTTATGGGAAAATAATATCTTTTAACTTTGATGACTCCACCCAAGTCTAAAGAAGAGTTAGAATCAGAATGTTGTGTCTGCCATTCGTTTACATATTTACAACTGAAAGAAAGATTTAAATTAGGCAAAAAGAGTTAGGGTTTGACTTCGTTAAAAATGAATTGGAAATCTTACTGCATGGTAGTGATAAACATATTCAAAGATTTATAAAACATTATTAAAATTGAATTTGGAAAGTGAACATGTAAAGGCATTGTATGATTAAGTAGGGAAGAACATTGGCTATAATGTGATGCTTCAACAATGGAAGAATATGTGGACAAAAGGTTTAAAATTCACATTAAACTACAATTTAAAATAAAGATGATGTATCGCTTGTGTTTAACACCAGACAAGTTATCAAGAATGTGAGGATTTTTCCACTGTGAATTCCACACAAATAGTTCTGTCATGGGGTGAGAGAGGAAAGGTGGATCAGCCCTTTATTAGGTTTTCTCTAAGCAAGCATTTACAGTACAAAGAAGCTCATTCTTATTGGTTACATATAATGAAGAAGAAAAGCAGCTCTAACAGGCATGTAACTTTTGCTGATATGTACCTATCATGTTAGCCACCTTGTCAGTGATGGGTGCAAAACTATCTATCTACTGGTGAAATGCAGAGTATCAAACAAGGTTGCTACAAAATGTGTGGAGCAAGGCTGTGTAGAAGCAAGCAAGTTGTTACATTTTACATGGTTGGAAAAACAGACAGACAGTGTGGCTTTGATCTTTGCTGCTAACTCAGCTTTTACAAAAGCCTGCATAATGGCTGATACAAAGGCAATTAATGATCTTATAGCAACAAGAATGTATAAAGATATTTCAAATGAATGTTGGAAATGCAAATAAGAGAATGTGTACCATTTATGATGGACATGTGATAAAGCAAAGAAATATTGGAGTAGGATTCATATTCTAATACAGAAAATTCTTAAAGTGAATATAAAGATAAAACCAAAACTTTTTTGTGGGGGGGGGGACATAATGGGAAAAGACTTGGGAAAAAATTGGAACTTTGATGTGTATGTTGACAGCAGCAAGATTATGCACAAAAATGGAAGATTATTTCGATTCCCACCATGGATGAATGGCTGTAAGGTTAGCAGAGATGGCTAAATTGACAGTTTTGATCAAACAAAATAATGTAAGTAGTTTTGTTTCTACTTGGAAACTACTTCTGGACTTTGTTCTTGAGGTGCAAAAAAATTAAACTTTGATCTTGGGTTTTACTGATTGACTAGTTGTTATAAAAATGGCTAGTTTATACTATGATGGAAAAGTATAAAGTTGAGGCTCGATGTTAAGGCCTTATTCCACTGCAACGGAGGGAGTCAGTAATCAATGCCGCCTTCCCCCCCTTCCTTTTCCCTCCCTTTTGTTTCCTACTACTTGCTTTTGTATGTTTCATTTTAGATTATAAGCTAATACAAATATATTGCATCTCAAAAAACAAAAAACAAAAAATGAACTATCTAATAATTATCAAGTGACATTTCTAAATTACCTTTTTGTTTTGCAGGTTCCTACTAATACGTCTAAAAGAGTTTTGTGGGGAATTCCTCAAGAAAAAACTGAGTCTCTCCAACTGTGTAGCCATTCACAGCTTAACTCATATGTACTCTTTGAACCAGCTGGCCTTAAAAGCTGCCGAGATGATCAGGAGGAACTTCGACAAAGTCATTGAAGATGACGAATTCTATACTTTGCCATTTCATCTTATTAGGGACTGGCTTTCAGATTCAGAAATCACAGTGGATTCAGAAGAGATTCTCTTTGAGATGGTTTTAAATGGGTCCAGAGAAATCCTGAAGAAAGAGAAAAGTATTTTGGAGAGCTCTTTAAGCTTCTCCGACTATCACAAATTAAGCCAACCTATTTGACTCGGCATGTTAAATCTGAAAAGCTGGTATCAAGGAACGAAGCATGCCTCAAACTTGTGTTGGAAGCAGTGGAAAGCCATGCTCTCAAGGGTGAAAATTTTCAGTTGGGTACACAAGTTAATTCCTCCATCTCATCTCAGCCTCGCTTTGGCCAAAATATGGATGTTATCATGGTCATTGGTGGTGTGTCTAAGGGAGGTGATTACTTGAGTGAGTGTGTGGGGTACTTTATTGATGAAGATAAATGGGTGAATTTACCGCCCATACACAATCATCTTGATGGGCATGCTGTGGTAGTAACCAAATCCTGTCTTTATGTGGCAGGTTCCATGGAGCCTGGCTTTGCCAAGACCATGGAAAGGTATAACCCAGGTAGAAATGTTTGGGAGCAGGTTTCCAATCTGATAACCAGGAAACATTATTTTGGACTTACTGAGGTAAAGGGAAACCTGTATAGCATTGGTGGGCGGGGTTATTTTATCCCTGGTTTTAAAGAAGTGGCTGTGTACAATCCTGATCAAGATAAGTGGCACAACTTGGAGTCTGCCCCAAAGATACTCCGGGATGTTAAAGTGATTACAATAGATAACAGATTTGTTTACATGGCAGCTCGCACACCAGATGATGGAGATAATGAAGATGGCTTAAGGTCTGTCATTATTGCTATGATGCAGACACACGACAGTGGCGAGATTGTGAGTCTCTGCCACTCCTTGATAACTATTGCTGCTTCCAAATGGTTGTGGGGAACACCAACTTTTACCACACCGCTGTTGTCCCAGAAGCTATCCTCTAGACCATGAAGAGGCCGAGAGAAAAATCTCTAATCAAATATCTGATGACATTCTGGGAAGCTTACCATCAGAGGTCCTTAGCATTGAAGGGGCTATTTGCTATTACAAAGATGATATCTTCATCATAGGTGGATGGAAGAACAGTGATGATACTGACAAACGGTACAGAAAAGAGGCCTACCGCTACTGTGCTGAGAAGAAGCGTTGGCTGTTACTTCCTCCTATGCCTCAGCCTCGGTGCTGTGCTACAGCCTGTCATGTGAGAATCCCCTTTCGGTCCTTACATGGTACCCAGAAATATCCAATGCCGCAAAACCTAATGTGGCAGAGGGACCGAATCCGGCAGATGCAAGAGAGACGCCGACATTCCTTAAGTTTACGGAGAATGCCTCAGTCTCGGATAGAATGCTAGCTTGAATAAATGATATCAGAAATGCCTGTTGGTAATTGTCATGCCTGGCATGGACTAATAGTCACCAAACTGGTTAAGCATTGGAGGCAAAGCTTTCTTGGTGTTAAGTGTTTGATCTGGATTACAAGCACCACATGGAAAATTGCTGTATATTGGCCACAAATATGCAGGTAGGGAGATGTAGAAAACTCTTAAGAATCTGTTGGTTTCTCCCAAGATGTGCTCCAGATACAGAATCCTACAAAAGAATTGTTCTTGCATCTTGTGAATGTGTTCAGGTTCTATAAAATTATATAAAAATTCAGCACAACCTTGTTTTTCCTTAGATTTTGTATTGGACTTGCTTTTTGTGTATTGGGTCATCTCATCTCACTTTAAATGATATACAGGTCATGTGAAGTATTTCTTTTTCTTTTATAATACTTTTGTATATGGAAATAACCATTTGAAGGTTTTCTTAAGGCATTTTTATCTGCTTTTGCAGAGATATTTCTCTTTTTAATCTGCTGTGAAACTGCTTATTTCTGTCAAATGTGGAGATGTGCAATACTTAAAAACAAGAGGAGTAAAGCACACTTTCTAAGAATTTCAAAATGTTTCATGATTATAATATTTTATATACTTTTATTTATCTAAAAGCACTTGAGGTTACTAAAAGTGTGTTGATAAAAAGAATAAAATTTTATTATTTGGATCATTTGCATTCATATAATGAAAAACTTGTGAGAGGTATGTTTAAGAGCCTAATTTTTAGCAATGACCATTCTGGGTTTTTTTGTCCTCCTGGTTTCCCATTAATTCATTTTATTTCATTGGTTCAATATTCCAGCCTTATAGAAATGAATGGAAAGACCAAAAGAATATTAATTCATAACTGAAACAATACATTATGGCAGGATTAAAGCTGCAAAATCTCTTGGTGTCAGTGTTTAGGTAATAACTGTAACTACCATCTGATCCATCTTCAACCTTAACCTTCAACCTTTTTTGTCTTAATGATATACCATTCCTTATGTGGATAGTTATACAGTTCAGGCAGACAAAATCATGTAAAGCATACAATATTTAATATAAACTTCTTGGTCCAACAGAATATTTAATTTTACATCCATGAATAATTTTGTTCCATTATATGTGTCCCAAGGTGTCCAACATATTACTTGATTCCTGAGGCAGTGTTGTAATGAAATTTGTTTTGGTATCAATATTGTACTCTCATTCAGAACTGAAAATATGTATTCACAACATTTATCCTGTGTCTACAAATGATTGAAATGGCAATCATGTTATGAAAGCATCTTTGCTTAGATAGAGCAAGATAGAGTGCCTCTTAATCTCTTTTTCACACTTTGTATCAGAAATTGTAGTGAAAGCAATGTCTAAGGAAAAATGTCTCCAGAAAAATCAAACCATGATGCACGTAGACATCAGATGGTATGCAAGCAGAATCCTTAGAAAAGGCTGCTGCTTCATCTATAAGTATTTTCTGAGAAAGATCTAAAACAGTTAACTTAATCTCGATCTATTTTTCTAATCTTATTTTTTCATCTCTTTTAACTAGTCCATATTTATCCCCAAGAGCACAAGATGAGACAAGGTGAAATCAATATTGAAGAAATCTATAGGGCAATATTAAATATGGTGCTTGAAAGTAAATGAAGAGAGCTCTTAAAGTCTTCATGCAAAATGAAATCTCCAAACGACATGTAAACAGCTAAAGGTAGTCCTTGACTTACAACCATTAATTTGACCATCATATGCAGTCGGAACGGACAGAGCTGGTAAAGCACTTCCAGGCATCTTAAAACATGCCAACCTCCCCCCACCCCCATCATCACATGATCGCATTCCATATGGTTGCTGTGCTGTCCAGACAGTTTATAGGTAATGGGATTTGAGATAGTTAGGAATTGGGAGCTGTCCCCTTAAGGGATTGCATCATGGTAAATGTTGTTAAGGTATCCTGGGAAATGTAGTCCATGTCATGTGGCCACATCTGTAATCCTGATTGGTCACTGAATTGACCCTTGGTGGGTTGGGGGAGATTTCTTCACTCTTGCCTGGACCCAGCATCGTGCTAGCATCTCTACCTCTGCTCCTACAATATGGGATAAAAGGGATAAAAGATTACCATCCTTTTACTATGTCTCTTATATGGCTGAGTATACAGGCAGATAGTAAAGTCTTTTATTGGTTCTCAACGTAACTGTAAGTTATATTGAGGATGCCTGATGAACCAATAAAAAGACTTTGTATGGATGCTTTGTGGAGTTATCTATCTGCCTTTATACATTCAGCCAGTAATTATAGAGGACAGAATAGTTGCCAAATGGCATGTGATCACTATTTGCAACATTCCAATAAAGAATATTTGTAGCTTAGGGTTGAAATGACCACTAGTGACCACTATCTTCCTTGCTAGTATGGGGAGAGGGCCCAAGCCTTCCAAGTGGCTGGAGGTCTGGGCCATCTCTCTGGCACCTCACCTAACAGTCCCTTGATTGTAACTGGGGGAGAAGGAATTGTGTTCACTGAGTGAGGTAATGATATAGCTTGTTTAATGATCACTTAACAAATTAGATTCTGGGCCCAACCCTGGTCAGAAAAAGACTGCTTGTTTAAGTGACTGGCATTCACAACAACATCCTTGTTATAATATTAATATTAACGTTATAATATTAAAATAAAACAGACTAAACAGTTTTGGAAGCAAAGCTAAGAAATGCAGTGAATGTCAAATATATACCTAGTACAAAATTTTTAAATATTTAATTTCAGGTAGTAGGGATGTACCTATTCTACAAGTTCAATCTACTTTATTTAAGATTAAAGGGAATGCTGAGCAATCTAAGAAAAACTTCAGTTTTTCTACAATTCCAACTGCAATTCCAATTAAACCATTTTAAATTTTCCACACGTGTCCATGCTTAGAGCTGGATAATATTATTCTATATTTCTTAATAAGCACCTCTTAATTGTTTTGTGAAAAGGCCTTTATAACCCTGCAACTTTGGAATGTCAAATGGTTTCCAGTAAATAAAGCAATAAAAAATGGCTGATGGAAATACTGTATCTTTAAGGCAGACAAGTAACATAATTGGGTAGTTAATGTCTCTTATTTTATCAGACAATTCTTTTAATATCAGGATACTTGCATCACACAGGTTTAAGCCTATCCTAGACCACAGTACAGTTCTGTAATAAAAAAATAGTATTAGGAAGGCAATAAAGTGTTAGGAAAACTGGACATTCCATGCACTTGCAGGATTGTTCCTAGTATCTAAGACATGAATTAGGCTTATTTCTGAATTTGTCAGTATTGATTAATGTGTAACATTTTTTTAAATTAAAAAAACTATTTAGCATATATTCTGAGAAGGTTCTCATGATTGTTTAGAAGATTAGAAGAAGCCTTACAAGCAACTAGGGAAAAGCCTACTTGCAGAAGCCACCTATTAACAGCTAAAGAGAAAATAAAAGTAAGTGGAGTGCTTTAAGCTTTCTGAATATACCCTATAACTACCAAGGCCCCCCAGGGCTGAGGGGACAAGGAACAAGTCCAGGTCTCTCAAGCCTGATTGGCTGGGGAACAGATCTGGGCCTCCCAGGCAGCAGCAGCTTTCCAGCACATTGCAGCATCCTGAACTCATAGGGGCTTATGTTGAATCTTCCCCCATCCCCCTGGGGCATCTTTACACTCCTTGTCCAGGGCTCCATTTGCTTAACGACCTGCACAGTCAGTTAAGACCTACAACTGAGAGAGCTGTTACTGCGGTTGTTGAGTGAAGGAGTCACCTGATTTCTCAATTCTCAACCACTTAGTGATCGCAAGTCTGGTCATAGGTTGAGGACTAGGTAATACTGAATGCTACATTCATAGGTACCTTCTCATATGTAAATTCCTTTTTGTGTTTGAAACTCTGTTTCACTAAGGCTCATCTTTCACAAGCTAAAACATCAGAAACAATGTTATTAAGATCATCTGCACAGCTTTGCTACAAATGACACATTGGTTAGTTTTGTAACTGCTACCACAAAAAATTACAATATCAAAAATATTTTAAATTAATTATTATTTAACTGTGACAAAAGCCATTTGCAAGAGTTTCCATAAACAATGACATTGTTATAAGCACCTTTCATCGTGCAATCACAGTAGGCAAATTATATTTGATGTAGGAGAAGTAACTCAGAAGAGGTGGAGAGGTTTCTTCATTAGCAGAAAACTGGAAATATTGGCTATTCTGTAGAAAGTTTTGTGAAAGTATAGAAACAGCAGGTTGTAAGCCTAGCTTTCTTCCATCAATACCTTGTGCAATTGTTCCCCCCCCCGATAATGACACAAACTGATACTCATCTCTTAATTTACTATAGTAGTAGCATTTCATGTAGCACACCATGTTAAATAGTGGTGTGTATATGTCCTTAATTATAGAGTTTTTGGAGGTAACTCATACATTGCAGGTTTGCTATTACAGCTAGTCCATGCTTAATAACCAATCATTTAAAGTTACAACAAATCCCCTCTACGTATGACCCGGTTCTGAAGTTTCAGTGGTCACGCACACAAAATCATATGGTAGATTTAGAGCACTTGACAACTGGTTCACCTTTATAGCCAGTTGCAGCATTCCATGGTCATATGACTTCATTTTACAATATTTTTGGCTGGCTTACAAGGCTAATTTCCTGCAAAAATCACCATAGGAATACAGGTAGTCCTCAAGGTATAAATGGCCATTTAATAACTGTTCAGAGTCACAAATGCATCCCAAAAGTGTATTTATGACAAAGTTCAGAATTGTGAACTACAAAAACCTCTGCAGTATCTGTGATCTGTAAGTCATGCCTGAAGCTTTTAATCCTGCAAGTGCCCTTTGTTGCCCAGTTATGAGCAATGGTTGGCATGTATTTCCCCTGGTCACATGACCAGTCAAGCTCAGGGACTTTGCAATTAGCACATCTTTTTTTTTCTCTCTTCATTGCTGCCAGCTGAAGGACTAGATGAATGACTCTGTCATTGCTGGTCTTTCAATTCATGTTATCAATTTTGAAGACTTCTCAGGAATCTTCCTGGGATTCTTCCTGGGTTTCCCTGGTCCAAGTCTTCACTCTTCCCTTGGCATGGGGCGGGCATTCACCTGCTCAATGGCCGGGCTGACCTCATCTAAAGGACAACATAGGCAGGCGAGCAGGCCAATCTGGGGCTCTGACCGGGGCATCCCTCCATGGGTGGGGCTGTGCATTCATTGGTCAACTGCTGCTTAGGGAACCTGTGGGCCTAGGTCTCAGGACCCTCTTGGGGCAGAATTTCCTCAACTCAGCATTTAACTCTGTGGTCGCCGGTACCAGGCATTTAGCGAGGGGCAGGCCACGATATGCACAGGCCTGCTGCAGGCCTCTATCAAGCCCTGCTTTGAATCAATGAACCAGAAGCTGTTCTGGCCAATGCTGTAATTTGCCGGGAAGCTGGCAGAATTCCCAGAAAATATTCCAGCACCTGGTGAAGCCCCTGCTCTAATGCCATCAACTCCACTTCAGCCCTCTAAGTCTGGGTCACATCAAAATGGCATTGTAAAGCTTCCAGCAGCAGGTTAACATCTCCAAACTCCTGAGCGTTGTCACTGTATGGATCTGCTACCCAGTCTGCCACTTCCCCATCCAGGGCCACTGTCACTGCATCCACCATGGCCCACTGGCTGGGCTATAGATGTTCACATGACTAATGACCTGGTGTATGAATAGAGCCAATGTGGCGTGGTCCCTGTCAATGTGGCCCTCAGGTGTGGTGGGTCCAAATTGGTGGCTGTAATCAAGAAAGGACCCATACTGTTAAGTGCAAGCAATCAGGAAAAGGAGTTTAGCTCAAGTTTATTACATGGTAAGTTTTTAAATGAACACCTAACATTGGAGCCATCATTAAAAAGGCAAAACAAAGAGTGTTCTTCCTGTGTCGACTCAGAAAATACAGGCTGCCCCTAATGCTGTTGATACAGTTCTACAGAGGAATTATTGAGTCTGTCATTTGTATTTCTGTAACTCTCTATTTCAGGGGTCGCCAACTTTTTGGACCTCAGGGACCACCAAACTCATAATTTTAAATCCCAGGGACCGCTAACCGGTTCTGTGGGCGTGGCCTAATTTGTGGGTATGGCTTGGTGGTCATGTGACTGGCTGGGCATGGCTTGTATGTAAATATTACAAATATTTATATAAATATTGAATTTTTTATTAAAACAGCAACTTTTACCTAAAATCAGGCAAAGCAGGCAGGCAGATTGAGTTGCTCACAGAATCACAGATTTCTTCAGAGATCTATCTATCTGCCATCATCTGTCACATAAAATTTGCTTGCAAGCAAACTCACAAAATTAACTCACAATATATGTAAATATTGATTTTTTTATAAAAAAAGAGCAACTTTTACCCGAAATCAGGCAAAGGAGGCAGGCAGATTGAGTTGCTCACAAAATCATTCAGTGATCTATCTGCCGTCAGTTACCTGAGTCTGTCACATAAAATTTGCTTGCCGTAAGTCTGCACTGAATAATAGAACCTTCAGTCCGAAGGGAGGTTCGGCTGTGCTTAAAAGCAGAGCAGAAGATCTAAAGACTAGCTAGAAAGCAAGAAATCCAACTATTTCCTGCTTCCTAGCTAATCTAAATCTCCAAGCACAGCAGAACAGCTGATGGTCGGAAAAAGGAAAAATAGAATTAAGCAGGCAAGCCAGGTAGGAGTGAGTGGCCGGGGAGGGTTGCCACGGGCCATGTGAGCGGCGCAGATTTGTGTTGCTGTGCAGCCTGGATTAATTGCTTTGAGGGGTGCTCTATGGGTGAGATTACTTGCAGCACATCAAAATTTTCATCGGCCATGGCCCACTGGTTGGCAATCACTGGTCTATTTGGTACAACAACCAAACAAGAAGATAGATTTACCAGTGGTGGGATTCAAAATTTTTACTACTGTCTGTTGATGTGGCTTGGTATGGTGTGGCATGGTATGGCGTGCAGGTGGTAGTGGCAGGAAGGATACTGTAAAATCTCCATTCCCATCCTACTCCTGGGGAAGGTACTGCAAAATCCTCATTCCTTCCCACCCACTAACCTGCTTTCCATCTCTGTTCTCCTGTGCAGAAGAACAAAAGAAAATCCAGCCAGTCAGCTAGGACTTTGGAGTCAGAGAATAGGGCTGGGCCAGTCAGAGATGGTATTTGCTGATTCTCCGAACTGCTCAAAATTTCCGCTACCGGTTCTCCAGAACTGGTCAGAACCTGCTGAATATCACTTCTGCCTTGAACGGATAGTTAGGACACCAGAAAAAACAATTGCAACCGGCATGCCTTCCATGGAGGACCTGTACATTACATGACCCATAAGGAGGACTGAGAAACTATCTGACAGACCCCTCACATCCTGGACATAAACTATTTCATCTCCTTCCCACAGGATGCTGCTATAGGGCATTACATGCCAATAGAACAAGACACAAAGACAGCCTTTTTCCTCATGCTATCATCTGCTGAACACCTAATTATCCCAGAACTGTCTTATATCTAAGGATATTTACCTATTTTGTATGGCTGTATTGCTATTATCCTTCTAATTTTTTCTACTAACTTCTGTTGGTATTTTATGATTATATTACTTTGTTGTTTATATGTACAGTGAGAACTTACGCACTGGAGACAAATTCCTTGTGTATCCAATCATACTTGGTCAATAAAGCTATTCTCTTGGAGTTTGCAGTTGGAGCAAGATGGTTATGGACTGTGTGAAATCCAGATAATTTCTTTCTGTCAGGAGGTCCTTTGGAGCCAAAGTCTACCTGGAGGTGTGACAAAGAGAGGAAGGATCCTTTGTTTATTGCAAGAGGATGGCAGCCTC